>WIPJ01067792.1:7383-17999 GCA_018155075.1 Cassiopea andromeda
AAACACAGCAAATTTCATATTATTGCACATCATGAAACATATTGATAATTAAGGATATAGCTAAACAAATATTGGAAAACTAAAGATACACCATAGGTTAGATGAGTAGACGAGTAAATAGAAAGTTGTATACAGTTTAATAATAACACTATATCACGAATAAAAGTCAATAGCGCAATTGCCTTAGATAGGTTGGGCTGAAAGGAGCTTTTTGCCATCTTGTTTGTTGAAGTGTAATATAGTGCTTTTTGCATGGCATCCTTATATTACCTAATAATAGATTTTAAATCGGCTTCAATTTTCTGGATTAGGCTTTGGCAAACAATCCAGCTAACTCGTACATCTGCTCTTTCATTAGCTCTGTTCTATTTTTGACTCACAATCTCGCGAGATTAGACAATTTTGGCATATGTGGCATGCTGTAATTGATAGCTTTCGAATGTCAAACTATAGTAACTTAGCACAGAAAAAATCAAATTATTTGGCTTATAGTGAGCTAGCAACAGCTCAAATATCGGCATATCAGATTTCTATTGATTAGAGAAAAGAAGAATATATGTTGCAGCATTCAAGAGGTCTTGGTTAATCGATATTGGTCTTACTCAGATGCACTGGCATCAAATTGAAACTGCAATGATTTTATGCCTGACGATCGACCAATAACATTGAATAAATTCTTCGGAAAAGGAGATTTAAGCTCATGATTTCAGATATCGGAAGAGATTATCACAGAAAACTTCAATGCAAGTGAGCTTGTGACTGCAGGGGGCTTTTCTGGCTTCAAAAGCTTTAAGGAATGGTCAGAGCTAAGAGAAATGTCAGGTATTTGAATTCCCAACTCGTTGCTTATTTGCAGTATCTACCAACAGAGAAATATGCAAAATGGGGCTTGTTCATTGCTTCTGCTCATAAAAAGTAATGGCCGGCCTAAATTAGTCGCTCGAAATAGTCCTTCGAGGTTGTTTCCCGCCTTTCGGATTGTAATCTACTGCGCTTCGCTTTTGAATTATATATTTTCCCCTTGTTGCATATATCAAACATCTGTAGAAAAATGAACTGCTATCTAAAAATGGCTTATTCTCAAATTTTGCACCTATTTACTTGATTGCTAATTCACTGAAAAAAATTATGAAACTGTTATCCAACTTGTAAAGACCTTGCAATGAAAACTAAATATACTGTTTAGATACTAAGATATATAGGTTCATTTAAAACTAGAAATAATCAAAAGGGTAACTTCATGCTGTAGGCAGCCTCCAGCGTGTAAACAAATCTCTTGTAATCTTGTCTGTTGAAGTATAGAAACCTATACTTGCTGTGGTTATTTGTCCTAAGACAAAGGCCTGCATAAAGATTGAACTTCTCGATCCCTCGCAGTCTTTTATTCCGCTCTGAGCAATGGGTTTCCAGCTGAGTGATGTTTTTCACATCTAGAAAAGAGCACCATGTAAAATATTCTCTTGTAAAAGTTTAAATTTTATTCATGTTTCACACATGCTTCATAGTTTGGTACCTTTACTTTTCAAGAATTCCTGCAACAATTTTCACAAGAAAAGCTTGGCTGCTCTCAAAACAATTAATACAACAAGTAACAACCTGAGAATTACAAGGTTCTAACTAACATTCTCCTCAGCATCAAGGTTGTTGCATCTCCACAGTTTTTCTGAAGCCATCTATTGTTATCTTTATTGCGAAATAGCCTCGGTTACGACTTGGGTCGCAAAATTTGAAATTACAATATCTTATCTAAACATCAAATTGATATTTAGTGTTACAAGGTTCCATCTATGATAGTAGCGGTAGAACTGATAGCATCGAACATGAAAATGGTTGGTCTTGCAGCTGTAATTGTGGAGCAAATTCTTCTAATGAATAGTGGTATAAATGATTTTTGTTGAGAAAGAAAACATTAAAAAATGCGTTTTGTGAAAAAGTAGCAAAATGTCACATAGAGCATTATAAGTCTCAGATCGTGAAAGGTCGCTCAGATAAGTGCTTTCTAGCCTAGCCTGAACTTCAGCCAAAGAAATTAATTGAGGTAACAAAATGTCCCTGTAATAGATGTGCATGCAACTGAAGAGTACTTATGGAGAGAGTTCGAAAATGAATACCAACTCTGAAAACTCAGAAGAACACACTGATATAAGCAAGAGAAATGATGCTACAACAAATCATCATCAAGTCCTGCAAGTGCGAGGTCCAGCCCATACCAAGCACTAAGACTGAAGCGAAAGCACTAAAAGCTTAGTCCTAAGTGCAATCATCATACTGAAATTGAGATGCTAGAGAACATATACTCCCCAACTTCACTTGGTGGAGCGAGCATCTACATGCCTCCAGGGCCGTGGTTTAACTGTCAAACGATGAGCGGTCTGGGCAATAAGGGAGTTGGAGATCACTGCCTTAATATGTATTGTTTGATCTTTTTGTTTTAGTTGTAGGTAGCGTCTTTCAAGTTTAATTGCTTAGTGTAATGACCAAGTAGTATATAATTAACGTTTCACTCTTCAGAGTATCGTCTTTTTAAATTGCCAATGTAATTGATCATATGAACTTACAAAAAATAACTACCTGATACTGCTTAGCTTGCATCTATGAAAAAGGTTAGAAAATGCAATAAATATTCTAGAACAGGGTTGTCCAACGCGTGGCCCGCCATGTTGTCTGGTGTGGCCCGTGTTGAGATTAAAGCTGTTAAAAAATTACGTGGAGGTAAACATTTTGATGCAATTACAAAATTACATCGCAATTATTTTGGTTCATATTCTATAGAAATTTCCATCTTAATGATATGTATTATATAAGTGGTCCTCTGTCAATGACCTAAATATGAAAATGGCCCTCCGAGATAAAAGGTTGGACAACCCTGTTCTAGAACTACAAAAGGCCGGTTACTATTCTTTGGTGACTTGTATTTAGCATATCTTATGAGAAGAAATAAATGCAAGGATGGACACAGATCCAGCATTTACTCGCTTGATGAACTGCAGCTGTGATGTTCTAAATATCCGTCATATATTTCTTTCCTACAAGGAAAATAACTGTCATCACATAAGAGATACTTCTATTGTACTTCGCTCACCCTTCAAACGCAGTTTCACCAATGTTTCAATTTTTGAATCTGGAATGAATTTCAGTCTCTTGTGAGACTTACTCAGCATGATTTTTCCAATAACCACATGTTTGATTTGTGCTAAAATCCAATATAGATATCTAGGTTACTTTCAATCAGATGGGATTTGAAATATGAACGCAGCACATGGTTAGGTGTATAGCATTCTCAGTTCATTGTGTAAGCACTGTATCAGAACAATAATATATTGGAGTTTTTTATGTAATGTTAGAATTACCTACTACGAACTAGAGCTCACAACATGCACGCTCTACAATTATACTGTTTAATCGTTTCAAGTGCTTGCCTGATTTGAACTTCTTCACGAATTGGCCTAGCTACATAAAAAGCGAATTCGTGCTAGAGTAATTTGAAAGAAGAAGTCAGTAAAAAATACATAGTGAAGCATACCCGTTTTCTTGATGAATAGTGCTTTAAGCCCATTATCTTTGAAATCCGTAAGTGATTGTTTATGGCATCCATTCTCTACAATGCGGTATCTGTTTGGAAACAAACTTCTAAACTTCAATTGAGCTGCAACAGTTACGACTTTTCCAACGTCGGGGCCTCTTTTTGAATCCATCATAGAGTAATGATCTCCAGAGCATGTCACTGTAGTAATCTTGTTCAAGAGAACTGATGACCAGCAATCAACTGAGCTGCCGATTCCCTTGATTTTTCTACAGAACTGGTCATCTGCTGCTTTGATGTACATTACATCACCTTGATACAAATTCTTCAAAATAAAATAGCAGTTGTAAATCTTAAAGCAAATGTATTCAACACTTTAAGGGTCAAAGGTGATGCACTTCATTGAAAGTCAAAGGTGATCCAATCTTTTTAAGGTAAACGAATCGAAAAGTTCTAACAAGAAAATGCCTGCAGAGATTGAAATTCAGTGAGGGATAAATGTAAGAGCTTTCATGGTTAATGATCGAAGCCTAATAATTATTCATTTCTAACTATATTCTCTATATGCATGATTTTACCTGACAGAGTTAAACTTAACAATGATCAATAGGCAAGTATCACAAATTATTTTAAGCATTAATGTTTAATAAGAAAGAAATCTAAATATCTTACAAATGGTGGCAGCCATTCGTTGTGACATCTAGCTGCCATTGCCTGGTCATTTACTATTGACTGCATAATTTTCTTAATGTCAGGAATAGCTTTCTCTTCAGCACTTGCCCGGTGTGATAATAGCTCTTCAATTTCCTCAAGTGAGAGTTCACACGTTTGGCTTTCATACTCTTCAAGTGGTATTCCAAGCTGCTTCGTTGCAATCTTTCGTAGAAATTCATTCATTTGTTCCTAAAAATAATTTTTGCTGTATTCATAATCTATTACGTATGTATGTACGCTACGGATACCTAGCGCAGAAGCACGTTCGCGACATTCACGTTGCGGTAATACAGTTTCTCAAAACTTCAGAATAAAATAGTAGGATGCTGCTATGATTGCTTGGGAGCAATATAAAGCTCCTACATGAAATTCTGCCTTTGTTTGCTTCAATGCATATTAATAAGCTTTTGCCCATTTTTCATTTATGTTCAAAGTTCCCTAAGAAACGCAGCACTTTCTTATTGACTATTGCAGGGACAGACTGGCCGATCGGGCCATTTGGGCGCATGCCCGTTAGTAAGACTAAACTCATGGGCCGGTTTAGTAAGACTGTGCCTGGGCCGAAGAATTTAGCCAGTCCGTCCCTAGACAATTGTATCAAACAGTATTTTCTTCCTATTGCAAATTGCAATATATTCATAAATTCATATATTGCTTATGCATGTTGATAGGGATTTGTGGGTAAATATTAAAGAAATAAAAATGAAAAAAGTATTGCGATGCATGTTGATATCTCACTAGCATATTAATTAAACAGGCTTGAAGATTGAGTAAAAGCAAACCTTGATGTGGATTTCAGTCTCATATTCCTCATCAAACATGTCAATAAGAAGTTTTGAATTGTTCCTGCCAGCCGGTATCCACCGTACTGTATCGATCATCACTACAAGGGCTACCTTTTGACCTGCTTCTTCTAGCAGTGATGCCATTTCTAAAGATACAAGTCCACCGAACGAGTAGCCTCCGAGAAAATAGGGTCCGCAGGGCTGTATTTCCAACATCAATGATATGCATGCCTTCGCAATCCTTGTCACTGACCCAATGTCTTCCCCCATGTAGGCCATGTCTTGCGAGCCGAAGGCATATAGGGAGAATACATTCTGAAATAGAGTTATGTCACATTATTTGATCACTGATATCAAGTTTTGTCACTAGAGACACCTAACTTCAAACAGTCCATGCCCTGATAAAGGTTGCGCACGAACGTCAAATTGCTTATATGCACGTTTTGCACGAAAGATAGTTCAAAACCATCTGGAGCTGCAAGTACAATGCAAGACCCCAGTGCTCGAGATACCAAACGAGACGAAAGAAGGATATTTTGCAAAGTCTGTGCTAGAAGCACAATAATAAAAACTATGAAAGTATTGAGAACAATGGCTTCATGAAGGACCAACGATACACAATATACAGGAAGTTCGCATTTGGCAAGTGCGATGGTATGGCTGACATTTGGCTGATTGTTTGCACAGACGATCTTACCCTCGTGCCCTACCTCTAGCACGTGCGATCGTACGACTCTCCAAGCATAGTCTGTTCAAGATTCAAATATTACTTAGGTTTACAAAACTTATATACTGACATATTGTAACATTTCGCACAATGATCAGTATCGAAAAACGTAAAGTGATGCTTCAAACAAAAATATCAGTATGTTTTCCTTGCTATATTCAAATTCTTCTTCGTTCCTTTATTGGCCAGCAAAATGGCATGTATCCACTTTAGATTACTTAAAAGATATTTTTAAAAATTGTGAAATTTTGGAGCACTGGAGGCTCCTAATCTGAGATTGAGGGCCCAAGCAATCAAAAATTGTCAAAAGAAGTTTTATGATTAACTGGATAATATCAGATTACTAATAAATGACTAATATCACCCGATTTTGCCGTAAAAAAAGGTTTCATACAGCTAGGCCCCTCACATACCTGATATTTCATGCCAATTGCAAAGGCAGAGAAGGAACCAGAGTATCTGTGCGAAGGGTGAACAAGAAAGAGGTTTGCCTGAGCACTACCAGGCCGGTAAATTGCTGTTAAGTAATCTTGTGGAAGCACAAGTTTGTCTTCATCATTCTCTACAAAAAAAGATTGTGTTTGATTTAGCATTTCCTCTAAGAGAGTAACTCAAAATTAAGCCATCCTTCTTAACATCAGTAAGGGCATAAATTTGGAAATCAATATTCAACTAGGAAATCTATATTTTCACCTTTGGCATTCTTTTTTGTACATATCAAAAGTGTGCTGATTTTTTTGTCTACATTTAGATCAGATATCAAAAAGGCAGCCAAAAGTACAACAAAGATTCCACAGTTTTATCATTTAAGTAAGGAAACCTTGTTTTTCCAATAGAGGCTCTTCTTCTCCTTCATTTTCGTCATCTTCTTCTGGGTCTTCTTGCTTTGCTTTTATGAACTTGTCGTGGATAGCTTTGAGAAGGTCATCAGCCAACTTAGTAATAGTAGTCTCAGGTTGCATAAAATAGAAGACCTGAATGGGAAAACAAAAATCGTTAATGATGCAGAGCCTTTTGCTCAGGTTGGCAAATTGGCAGCAAGATGATGCTGCAGAAAGGAGCTCAGAAG
Source organism: Cassiopea andromeda (assembly GCA_018155075.1). Lineage (NCBI taxonomy): Eukaryota > Metazoa > Cnidaria > Scyphozoa > Rhizostomeae > Cassiopeidae > Cassiopea > Cassiopea andromeda. The sequence goes on from WIPJ01067792.1 coordinate 14,202, forward strand.
TATTTCGACTGGAACCACAGTTATTCTAAAGGAAATTATTTCATTTTTCAAATTAATTTTTTATGTTCTTACGCAGAAACTGAGTTCCTGCATTTCAGATAAGCAGAAAGTGCCAAATGCGGTAAAATTTTGGGAATTTTAGAATTAGCTTGATGCTTTCAATTGAAATAAAAATTGATATGAAATAGCTCTCTATTACTAGCAAACAATACCTGGAAATTAATCTGAAGATCTTTCTCTATTTGATTCTTAAGAGCGGTTGCACCAACCGAATCAATCCCATAAGTATACAAAGAGACATTGCAGTCTACTTCTTCAGCTGAGCCGCTAATCCATGCAGCAATCCATTCCTTGATGTATGTTGTGATTATCTCTAGTCTCCGTTCATTTGACGTCTCATTTAGGATCATTTCAAGAATGTCTCCTTTGGCCTTTTCAACTTTTGGTATTTCTTTCCGAATTTCATCATATATTATTGAATTTGCTTTTCTTGTTGGCAGACTATTCAGAAATGTTCTCCACTCTATGTCACAGATGCATATGTTGCAACGAAGAGGCATGTTGGTCAAGACGGAGTCCATCCACCTCAGGCCTAGAATTACATATTGTGCAGTTAAAATTTCGCTTGAATAATGTTAGATGAATAATACTAGATTTCACTTGAAAGCTCAAAGTGCTTTTAAATTCTCATAGCATTGCATCATTTAATGCATTGCTTGCTTACTTTCCTTATAGTGGCCTGCCCTAAAACAAAAAAATCGACCATGAAATTAGTATATGCCAAAGTGACCGGTCTATAGATGCTTAGGGAGCTCGAAGAAATCAAAGTTACCTACTCAAGGGCCTAGTGATACATCTTTCTGATTCATAATTTGCCAAAAGTACTTAAAGTCTATTTATTTACAGATGTTAGAAAAACTCAAAATCCAAGTTCCTGGAAGGTTGGCCGAAAAATTCAATGCATCTGGCTCGTAACGCAATACTAGTGCAACGTGTTTCATTATATGAGGATAATAATCTACCATGTTGACTGACTCCAACTTCATTTCTTTGTTCTACCAGGTAATATGAATAGAGCTACCTTTCACAGTATCAGAATTTGCCGCGGTTATTAGCACAAGAACTGACATACTACGACTCTAGTAACTGGCACCTTTAATCGCTATTCTTAGAAAATAAGCTAAGAGGGAAGGTAATCTGACTCTTGCTTCATATATAATTACTTTATATTATATTGTAACTTTACTTACTATAATTCAAAACAGAGCACTTGCAAGTAAAATATCCATATTGCTATACATTCTGATTAAAGCACTTTGAAATGAAAGTAAAAATGAGATGATAGCTCAAGTTTATCAAAGAATGCTATATTAAACCAGCAAGCATAGAGTGCATATGCCAAAGAAATTACTTACAAACTAATGAGTTATTATCTTGTGTGATTTATAATAAAACTTCAGTTTTTTTACCGAAAGTCAAGCAATTGAATAAGGAAAATCCTATGTAGTAGAATGAATGTTTACATGGCTTAAAGAAATCGCTTGCTAGTTAAAACTAACCTGTTGGAATGTCAAGCAAATGCAGCCCACTCTTTTCCAGCAGCATAGCAACATTCGTATTTCTAGCCAGCATTCCTGAACCACCCATTGCACCCCAGCAAACAGATAAGCATGGCTTACCGAGCACTTTCGAACGGTAATAAGCAAAACTGTTCATAAATGCATTAGCTGCAGCATACACAGTTTGTCCGCTGTTTCCTAATACACTTGTGATTGATGAATACAAAACAAAGAAGTCAACATTATCCCCGTCCTTCTTCAGCATGTCATCTAGAAATATCGTTCCTAGCAAAGCAAAAATGAATGACAAAAATGTTTTTGGTTGCCTTTCCTGTAATATGGAACTCAGAAAACACTCAGACATAATTAGAGACCAAAGTATAGGAATTGAAGCAATCTATGGTAAGTTGCTCTCCTTCGACTTCTTAGAATTGAACTTTAGTAGATGTCTTTAAAAAGTTGTGGAACCTAACCATTCACTAATATATTTCTACAGAATAAGTATTTGTTTCAGGACTTTGTCGCACTTCACACTTGTATTTTACAAAATATTTGCCAAAAATTCAGGAGCAATGATCATATGCTATGTTGTAATGGCAAAATAAATTGCAAGAAATATTCAACTGTATCGCTATCTATGAATTACTCAGTGATTACATAAAATGTGTAAAGTATTTTCACAGGGACATTCAGCGAATGACGTAACTTTGAAGAACGAAGTGGCATTTTATAGAAAGTACCATCCCTGATGAATATAGTACGTACCTTGCATCTTTGGTGCCATTACTTTTCTGTAGTTGTCTCTATCGACATCTTGAAATAGTTTGTCATCTAATACCGCTCCACTGTTAACGATTCCAGCTAGCTTGGGTAACTGTTGCAGCTCATGCCTCAATGCTTGGATGCCTTCTCGTGTGCTTGCATCTGCCTTGACATACTTAATTTTTGATCCATATGCTTCTTCAAACGTCTTGAAGTTATCTGCTGTCTCTTGTGTCAGATCTGACCTGCCAACTGGGATAACAGTACCCGCACCTGAAAATCAAATGCAGTTTTTATTTTGAGTAGTTGATTAATCAATTTTCTGAACATTGCTAGCTTATATCCTTCTTCTTTCCATTAGAACTGTTAAGCATAGCATTTTACCTCTCGAGGCCATCCAGGCAACAGTGTTAAATCCTAGCCCTTTTGAACCTCCAATAACAACATAGCTGCGATCTTCCTTCAATCCTTGAACATCCATTGATGGTGGATAACAAATGATATGATCCATCTCTGCACTCGCCAATTTAATGCAGTCGAAAATGGAAAGCTCTCCATCTGAACAATTGAAATTTTGAGAGCTGCAGATATCTGAAACTGAGAATACCTTTGCATCTTTTGTGAGTGAAGCAATTTTGCTGACAGTACGATTGGATAATAGGCTATAGGCTGATGCTGAAAACTCGTTGGCTGTTAAATCTGCCTCAAGAATTTTGAAGTTGAGAACAGTGATAGTCTTTTTAATTTCACATCTCACCAATGATGACTGTGATTCATTATCCAAGATCATTGCGATGCCACCTGAGAGAAAAGTTTGAGTTTCTGGATTAAGATAATTTTAAACAAACATTCTACTCTGTAGGTTGATAAAATCGCTCAAAGTATTAGAGGTATACAAATTGATTGCCAAATAGTTTAGTCGCTAACTGTGGAGCATAAGAATTAGGCTAATCAAGGACGACCAAAATTTCTAGTTTGGGATTGTTTGGTTAGGAGATTTGAGAGTGAGTTAGAAGTTGTAGTTTTAGCTAGAGCTGGAACTTTTATATCTTAAGCAAATGTAAAAGTTTTCAGATACTATAGACTTTTATCATTCATTAGCAGTGCCACCCTAATTCTATACAATTCTGAGATATAGCATCTAAACGGGGCAGTTTCCAAGCAATCAAGTCAGTGAAGAAGCCAGATAATAACTTTTATTCCATAAAGAGAGGATACTCAACGCTTTTCTTTTTTTTGATCACATGGTCTAAAAGGCTTCGTCTCTCTTATTTTGATTGCTGATGATGACTCTAGCCAGAATATAAATGTCCGTGAGAACTTTAATGTTTAAGTCCCCTTATTGCCTGTTTATGTTAAGTTAACTTCTAAGTGACCACAATTAAGTCGCATGGCTTAGTCGTACATTGTCAACATAATGGAATTGTCCTGATTTATTTTGAATTGAACATTGAAAACATGTCTCTTATTCTCGTCG
>WIPJ01067792.1:20954-56544 GCA_018155075.1 Cassiopea andromeda
TTTTCATAATCAAATTTATTGCAAAGCTACGATCCCGACATCTGAATAGCGAGAGGTTAATGACTTACTCACAGTTTCTCTCTACTACGCTAGAACATCTCATGGTGGCACATACTCATTATGAATAGTAGAGAAAAACTATGAGATCTACTCGTCAAGAGAGCACTACTATTGAAGGCGGCCGAGAAATTTTGGAGGACATTATGCAAAATGAAGATACGAAGCCCTCTAAGAGTGAAAAGAACTAAAAAGTAGATAGCATGGGTATCAACCCTAGAATGTAACTGCTGCTCTAACTTTATGAGGCCTCCCAAGATCTTGAAATGATAGGACTTAGGAGATTTCTAAAACCTTGAGAGCCTAGGACAGTTCGCCCCTCTACTTCCCTCTCTCAGCTGCTGATGTGGCTTATTTCTGTGTCCAAGACATGTTACCTTTTTTGAGAGAAGCAATTAATGCTGTTTGATCCGCAGGATGCATATTTGATGAAAAAATGATGCAGTCAAAGCTATTTGAGAATTCATTGCTTCCTCTCATGTGATCAACATCAAGTTTTGCCATCATAGATCCGTTTACGTCTTCTTTTTCAGATAACTCATCTTCATACAAGACGTCCAATTCTTTCCATTTTGCAATCTCACAAATAGCCATGCTCAAACCTCGATTGCATACAGTGCTGTATATAAATAGCTTGTGGATTTTACTCGAGCTGGTAAGTATTCCTGAGATTATATTGTGTGCCAGTGTCATGTGTCCTGAAAATTATAAGAAAGATCTTTCTCAGTAATTAGGCATTAGCGCTGAAATAGAATCTTCCATGGAAGAAATGCTATATCAGAATATGAAGATCAGAGGTGTAGGTATTGTGAGTGCAATGAAGAAGCAAATAATGGCATTCAATTTGCTTTCATTCAAAGTTCTCATCAGTGACGTCGCGTGACCTCTTTCTTTCTTTCCTTGAGTGTAAAACAATAATTTACCAAAAGAAACTGATAAAGCTGTGAATTTACCGACAGAGGTGTGAATTTTCCGACAGCAGCAGTTTTTTGGCAAGAGTTCTTTATTTTGAGGGGTGCATTAATTCAAGAAAGAGAAAATTCAACACTCTTGTGACTATATGATATAGAATATCATGGCAAAAAATGCAGTCAGTTATTGAAAAAAGTTACTGAAATATATGTTTACCGACAAGAACAATGAACTTTGGGGGTGTTGCACCCACACTTTCCCCCGCTAACGAACCCCCTGGTTGTTACATCTAAGCATGTTTTGCTACTTTAGCAACTGCGAATACTTTTTGCTCTGTGGGCTTCTAATTTCTTACAAGAGTGCAAGGGCTTAAACCACGAATATTACATTTTTTATTGGAAACACACTCAAATGCACAATTCAAAAGTCTAAACAAATTCTAAATATAAGGCTAAGGATGCAATTTTTTCAGTTGATTCACCTAGTACCGAACATACTTTGGTAGTATACTTCGTATCATTTGCAAACTTAATCAATTAACATACACACAAAGAAAGGTTTTTACTTTTATTGACCGGTCTCAAAATGCTTTCAAGCTAAGATGCTAACTATGAGATAGGGGAAAGCAATGCAATGAGGAAAAGTCCTAGCTCTTCCTTTCGCAATCTGTAGACACCATCAGAAGAATAGCATAGACCTTATTCACACGACACCGGATTCATCTTATGTCGCATTACTTTTTATATCAGATAGGCTTTCTATTCACAAAAGCACAGGATGAATCCGATACGCTCCATGTCGCTTATGTAGAGTATATCACTCCGCTGTGAAAATGGCATGCAGTGGATCGTTTTTCATCTTGGATCGCCTTCTTTCTCGTGTGAACATATGAACCCGATATGCCGTTGTGCATTAGTTATGAAATCGTAACAGTTGCTATGAAATGTTGCTCTAAACAAAGTGCTTAGCGACGAGCCACGAAACAGAGTAGATATGAACAGCATCCTGAACTGAATCCGATATTTTATGAATATGTAAATATTTGATATCGGATTCGGTTAGGGATGTGGTACAAAATGAATCCGGTAGCGTGTGAATGGTACTATAGTCCGCGAAGCACCATAAAAAAGCTGGGAAGATGGCTAGACAATTAAAAGTAGCATTCTCTCGTTAAATGGAAGGAGCTAATGTAATACTGTGAATGTTCTCAAAACAACCAGTCACCAGCAAAAAGTTTGTAGGAGAGAGGGGGAGGGGGAGGTGTAAGCTGTATTCAAGCAATTTGAAATGTGAATATCGGCTACTGAGACTTTACCTATTGAAATGGCAGCTAGTTTGGGATCCAGTTCCGGTGGTTTCTTAATAACTTTGCTGGTTGGGATGAGTACCCGATTGCGTACCCATTTGCTGTTATAAACGGTTATGACTTCGTCATCAACACCGAATCCATTCCCAGCAACACCAGCATCAACGATAACACCTACTGCACACTGTAGCAAGCCTCTTGATTGAGGTGACTTGATGTTGTCCAAAAGTTGCTTAGATGAACCAGCTGGGAATGAAACATATTTAATGTCCACAGCTACATGGTTGTTTGGAAGGGATCGCAACCCTTGTAAGTCTTTCTTTACGCAGAACTTCTGATCGGATTCTGTCCATGACAGGTAGAAATTTTCATTTTGCTTTAAAAGGTACCCTGGAAATCTGCTCATCTACAAAACCAAGCATTTCGAAAATGAAAAATAAAAGAAGGAACTAAGTGAGAGATAAATACTTTATCAAAGTTATCAACTTTTCAGTTTGAACTGGAGCATTCTACAGCATTTGATCAAGATATTTCTCTTACCAAAAAGGTCAGAAGACAAAAGAACGAAGTACTAAAGGAAGTTTGGGGATTTCCTGTTATGCATTCCATGTTTGAAATTATGAATTGATTTTACAAGAATGCTTCTTACTTTAACGTCTCCTACTTTGACTCTCTGCAATAATGGTTGATGAATTGCTGATGGTGAAATGACCAATCCCTCCTCAACAGAACGGAGGTTTAGGGAAAGCAGTACTTTCGTTACTTCCTCCTCAGATGGAATTCCTCCAAAGTCAATTGGAATAAGAGGAATATCAGTCTCGAGATTCACTGCTCTCGCCATTCCAAGAACGGTTGCAGCCCATGGCATGGAAAAAAATTCCTTTTCTGGATTCTCTTCGCATCCAAATGATCGAAGAGTAAATGTAACGAGTTTACTACCTTGCATTTCACTCTCACTTAGAGCTTTAAGAACATCTAGATTTGATTCAAAACATAGCCAATTTGCAGTCATGCTTAAATCTTCTTCTCCAGAGCATATAGTCACAGCAAGTGGGAGGAGATTTATTACCAAAATCTTGCGGGTGTTTGCACCACTGAGCCTCAGCTTCTGAAGAATTTGCTCCGCAAAATCGGCAATATTTTCACTTCCTGTGATGCTTTGTAAATCTATAAATTCCTTGGAAATTCCAATATTAGCAAGAGCAGTTGTAACAGAAGTCAGAGCTGACTTGTCCCTGAAACTAATGATGATAATCTTTTCGTATTCGTGAAGGTTTTCATTATCATTAATAGCTGATGTAGGATACCAGTTCATTTCATACAAACTCGTCTCCATCAACGGTAATCTCTGTGTCAGAGATATCTCTTTTACCTAGAATTTGGAAAAAACATTCTTGCTTGAGCATTATATGATTCCAACGAAACTGTGCGAAGATCCAATAAAATAATTTTATAAAATTTTAAGGTTCAATATGCAATGAGCCAATATGAGTTGATAGAATATCTGGAGTGATTTGCTACTTAAACAAGGAATGCATTAAATCAACAAAGTCGATCCCAACTCATTCAACAATTTCCATTCAAAATTTACATCGAAACATTATTGAAATTGCTGTGTGTCGGTCAAAGGTGAGAGGTGAATCATTAACAGTCTCTTCTTAACCAGGTGTGGAAAGTATAGAAGAGCTGTAACCAATCGGCAGGACATATTACAATCATGATTGCTAGAAGCTTTTAAAGTTCCAATAAAGCACAATACAGAAATATAAATGGATTATAACCTATATAAAAGAAAGGGTACCTGATAACATAATTACTTGCACAAATAACTTAGCACTTGAATTTTTTCAAGAAAATCAGATATGTGCAAATATCAGTTCATACCCGAAATCCTTGCAGTAGTAAAATAACATTGGCATGATTATCGAGTAGCTTCACATCGCATGTATCAGTTGCTACGTTGCTAACTTCGGCGTAAGCATAAAGATTCTTTACATTTCTCTTTATCGGATTTAGTCGTACATTGTCAATGCCTAAATCACAAAAAATTATTGTTTTCTAGAAGGAAGTGTCTGATGGAGGAATTTGAAAATTTGGAGATCGGAGAGAGTTTTTACATTAATATTTAGCAAGAAGTAAAAGTTTTTTAATACAGCACAAAAAACGGCAATATTTTTAGAAATTCTTAACAGCTTTTTTCTTTCTAACATCTGCTAAAAAATAGTATTTCTACCACTCAAAATATTTGTATAGTTTATGAATTTTCGTGCCGATGTAAAGCTCGGTACGTAGGACCTACTACGTAAAGACTAGCAAACAGAATAAAACAACATGTCCCACGAGCATCAGGAAGAAAATTAATACCGTAAGAGGACAGCCACTTCGTATATGTAAAAACAACAATTCTAAAATTAATTGTGAGTCGGCCATAGAAAAACACCTAATTACAAATCCAGAATGCGTCGAAACATATACAGAAGATAATTTTAGGATCACTGGGCAAGCAAGATCGTCCTTTCATTTCACTGCTTTGGAATTTGTTTACATCAAGACTCAAAACGCAGTCTAATGGAGACAAAAAGAGTTTATTTTCTCACTTGGAGTATTCAAGTAAACAATAGTGAATAGGTCCTAATTGGCCACTCTTGGAGTCAATTAGATGCATCCTATCAGTTTTAATCGCATCTGGCTATATATTTTGGTCCACCTTTCGGTCGCTATCCGACGTTTCATACTCTGACGAGTGTCGGGAGAAAAAACTCTTTTAAGTAGGTCTAAAAATGATATTGTAGTCTTTCATGTTGTAGTAAAGTTCTGTAGTACCAACAGGCTATTTAAATAAAAGTTTACATACCGATTGGTATAACATTTCTTTCAGGATCTGTGGATCCAATTGCAATACAGGACTGCAAACTAGCGTCTATGATACAAGGGTGTATAACATACATCGACAGCTCTTCAAATATTGCTTTTGGAATCTTGATTCTCACTAGTGCCTTAGTCTTGGCAGACCAGGCATATTCTATAAGACTAAAACATTCTCCAAATTGAAATCCAGATTTACTGGCCAACTCCTTAAAATCTCCAGCATCAAGTTCCCTGTAATTTTTGTCAAAATTAAGAGATTTTAAAAGTGCATCATTCTCTGGCAAAGAGCAAAACTCTGGCACCTCTTTATTGTGACTCACACATTCAGAGGAATCTTTTTCTGATGATTCGGTACTACTACCGACATCAAACTGCAAATCCAAGCCCTCATCTGTAATGCCATTACTGGATACAGAGTTAGAAGTTTTCTGGCTACCAAGACTATCGCGATCATCCAACTGATCTGTTTTGTCACTCACTATTTGGAAAAAGTATTGAAAGTTATTACTCTATATCAGATAATTTTCACAAAAAATAATCAAGAAAGTAAAATGCATAATCTTTCAATGAGTAAATGCTTCATTATTAAAAGAATATGTCATTAATCTTTCATTCAGTAGAGAATACAATTTTCCTGCGAGCAGTTGCAGAGCTTAGAACAGAAAGAAGTCAAACTGAAGCAGTAGTCAACTGCAAGCACTTAATTCTTGTTTCATATCAAAATTCTCCTTAATGCATAACACACTTCTAGATTTAGTAGCCTGTTAAAATCCCAATTTTATGTAAAAGCATCACCTAGCATGCTTTCTTATACTTAAGATTTCATAGCTAGACAGAAAGAGAAAGACATTAGCCAAACTTGAAAATGGGAACTTTCAAGCGATCCTTTTACTGGTTGGTAGCAAAGAACTACGAATCTTTTCTCTCGCTAAGGGTATTGAGCTTTTCAGTTGCTGTGGAATACTGTATTTCATTTTGCATCGCTAATTATGAAAACTTACTGGCATCGGAAAGAGTAAGCGCCGTTTCACTGTCTTTGCTTTCAAAGGATCCAAGGAAAGCTGATGAAAGTACTACATTTCCTTGCTCTGTGACATGGACTATTTTAAATTTGAACCAATCATCTTCATTTTGTGCCTTTTTGGTACATTCAACTGTTCGCACGAGGTGATCATGCAAGGGTAGAATGTTGCTAAATTTCAAATTCTTCACAATTGCTGGTTCTGGTTTAGTCTTTTTTATTGCTGCCTCCAGTGAAAGTTCAACATAGCAAGCTCCAGGTAGAATTACACCTGAAAATGATAAAATAATGTTATTGGATAGGTAGAAAGTAAAATTGGAGAGCATGGTCCATAACAATAAGGACCTATAAGGTACGGTGACATAACTAGCAATGGAGAAAAGAAGGCAGAAAAGGAAAGTTTTTCTAATATCATTACCGGATGACTTCATAACGTGGTCATTTAGGTATCCAAAGCGATGTAGATCAATTTCATTCTTCCATACCAGCTTCTTGCTGTTCACATGGGTAGGAATGCCAATGAACTGCATTGTTTTTATGGGTATTCTGTACTCATCTTCTGCCCAAAGATCTGTCTCCTGCCAGGGGTATAAAGGGTAACGTAGAAACATTCCTGTATCTTGGTCTTGTAGGTTGCTCAAAGAGACAGGATATCCAATTGTGTACAACTGACCAATGCAACGAGCATAAAGATATTTTAGGCGTTCTGTTTCTTTTCTTGGAGGTAATGCCTGCTCAGACAAAGTTACAATTAGTGAAAGATTTTCAATGGACTCTGCTTCACAAATTTTAACTATGCCATTACAAAAACCAATCTACAACTTTTACAATAAAATGCTCTGATAAAGTATTAATAAACGTAAGAACTATCGACAATGTTATCATACAACATTCATAAAATATTTAAATATATTTTGAGGTTTATTGGCAAACATCAGATGCCAGATGCACTCCTTCAACATTAGCTTCTTATAATTAGTTGTTCTATTTAATTATAGGATCCTTCATTCTGAAATAACTTATGGATATATCAGAAGTTTTCAATTTTTCTAGGCCGCCATCTTAGCCAGCATTCTCACCTGTATTATAGATATATCTTCAATTTCTGCTTGCTTGGCTATTGAATTCATGTAATGGGATAATACTGGCCTTGGGCTAATCTCAACTAGTACACGAATCCCACGTAGCAAAATCTGTTTGATGCATTCATTAAACTGAACTGGATTTCTCAAATTTCTCCACCAGTATTCTTTATCAAGCTCAGATGCATCCATTTCTCTTCCTTCTGTTGTAGATACAAAAAGACTTTTAGCTTGCTTGTGTTTGATGCATGCCTCTGCAATCTTCCCAATAAATTCATCTTTGATATTATCCATATGATGGCTGTGAAATGCTTTAGCAGTTGCAAGTTTCCTCCAAAATACATCATTCTTCTCTTCCTTCATGTACTTTTCCACTTTTTCTATGGCATCTGTGTCACCAGATATTGTGATACTGTTTTTATCATTTTCTGCTGCTATGCATATCTGATCTTCAACTGATAGCTGTTGTAAGATAGCAGTTACCTCTTTCACCGATAGACCTAATGAAAAATAGAGAGATAGCTATGTGAATAACAGAGAGATTTACCAGAGTAGCGTTAGAGAAGGAAACAACAACTAGCATCTGGTTAGCAAGAATTTGTATTGAAATCAACAACAGGGTCCTCAGCATGCAAAAAAGCTACAAGCAATATCTTTTAAATTTTAAGCATTCACAAGCCATCCTAAGAGAAGCATTATAACTTTGTGTAGTTGCGTGAACTTTTTGTCAGCGATATTTTACAATGTAAATTGTTGCAAGAATATTTATCAAGCCTAATTATTTATAAAATTTTATTCAAATGGTCACCTATTGCTGCCATTGCTCCTTCTGATCTGCACTTATCTTGTAAAGAAGCTCTTGCTAAAATTATCTTTACTGCTTTCTTTGGGGTTATTATCCCAGCAACACAGGCAGCAGTTATATCGCCAAGACTGTGTCCACCAACAGCAAGCGGTTCGACTGAGGCAGCATTGATGAGAAATTTTGATACAGCATATTGCAAGGCAAATATCGATAGTTGTACAGTTACCAAGCAATCCTGTTGGTCAGAACTTTCTTCTTCTGCAGCCAGGTAGGCCAGCAAGCATTTTTTATGACCATTTTTTCTAGCATACTTGTTAATTCTTTTTATTTCCTTATATAATCTCGGCTCTTTTAACAAGTCACCAGCCATTCCAAGCCACTGTGAGCCTTGGCCTCCAAAAATGAATGCAACAGACGAGCCAAACTTCTTTGTCCTTCCAAGAGAGAAACCTGCATTTTTCTTATTGAAATCATCTGCAAAAACTTTTAGGAGTTCCGAGAACCCTGCTAATGTTCCAGATGCTACTGCAAGTTTAACATTGTGAGTTGTACGTCTTTCATTTAATGTGTAGCACACATTGGAAATGTTCTCTTTGTTATCTTCAAAAGACTGCAGCCATTTGCTGAACACTTTAGCTGACTCAAGCAGCCCTGATAGAGATCTTGCTGACAGAGTGATGAGTCTCAATGGCTGGTCATTCCTCATTGAGTTTGCTTTATTTTCCTTTGATCTGCGTGTTTCAAACTTCTTGGGCTCTTTTAATATCATATGTGCATTGCTACCACCGTACCCAAAGGAATTTACTGCTGCCAGTTTTGCCTCTCCTTTCTGTAATGGCCACTCCTCACACGTGATCGGAATGCGAAGGCCTCTTTCTTCGATGTCTAGCCTTATGGCTTGGTTTTCTATTCCAACTGTTGGGTATATCTTATTATTCTCCATCATTAAGCATACTTTTGCGACGCCCGCTAAGCCGGCAGATGATTCTGTGTGGTTTATGTTTGACTTCACACTGCCTGAAAAATTAGAAGGCATTTAACCATTATCAAATTTAAGTTGCATACTCTTGAGTGAAAAATATATTTGAGATAATCTACTCATTTCAGTGGACAGGTTTTTCCATAGCAAAAATGGAATGCGGTTTTTAGCATCCTCAAGCATAATCTTATCAAAATATATCTCACAGAGTGTGAAAACTTGATAGCATATATGGTAAAGGTGAATGGATCTTGCTTTTTGCTCTATCTCATTGTCTTTTGCCTATCTCAGCGTAAGAGCATCTTTATACAAATGCAGATACGTGAAAAACCTTAATACAGAATTTTGTATAATTGCTGTGTAGATTGAAGGTGAAATAAAATTCTAATCAATTCATTGCTTTTCCAGATTCCTTGGCAGTTTTTATGATAAGGATGTTTACTTAAAGTTCTTTATTTCCTTAAATTATGTTGCAAAACAAAGCAAAGAGGGCAGCTAATAAATGGAATGTAAAGTTCTATACCAATCATTACAGGATTCTTTTGCTCTCTACACTTGCCATAGACTTCACCAACAGACTTGGTTTCAACCATATCTCCTATTATTGTACCTGTACCATGCATCTCGACAAACTGAAGCTTTTCAGGATTAACATTTGCTTGTTGTAAAACATTTTTCATAAGATCTCGTTGTAAATCTGCACTTGGAGCTGTAATTGGTGCAGCACTTTGACCGTCATTATTAATTCCCCACCCAAGGATTTCAGCATAGGGCTTGTCCTTTACACTTACGAGGTCACTTGCCTTAAGGATGAAGGCAATTATTGCTTCACCACGACCGTATCCATCAGCTCTCTCATCAAAGACTTTGCATTTGCCATCTGGAGCCAGCATGTTTGCTCTACAAATCGTTGTTTGTTTCCTGGGGCAGAGAATTAGATTTGCAGCTGCTACAATGGCCACATCAACAATTCTTTTCTCCAAGTGGTCACATGCAATACTCATTGCTGTCAAAGATGAGGAGCAGGCTGTGTCAATTGCAACGCTTGGTCCAGTTAAATTCAGTGAAAATGATATTCTGTTTGCAGCTATTGAGAATGCTGTCCCGGTGCTTGCAAACTGATCTATTTTCAGCAACGTATCATCCCTTAATACAACTGAACTGTAGTCCAGATTCATGATACCTACGTAAACACCTGTGGTACACTGTTGGATTTCATCAAGTGTTATCCCTGCATCTTCGGTGGCTTCGTACACCCCTTGCAAAAGCATTCTTTGTTGGGGATCCATACTCTTTGCCTCTGTAGCTGAAATACCGAAAAACTGATGGTCGAATTTATTAATGTTCTCAAGGTAAGATCCATTAGATACATACACTCTCCCTGACACCGGTCTTGATGGATGAAAGCTGTCGTCGAAATATTTCTTCCTTGCATATCGATCTTCAGGATATTCTGTTGTTGTATTTCCAGAAGTCTCAAGTAAGCCATGAAACTGGTCCTTGTTTACTGCTTTCGGAAACCTGGTTGACATTCCAACTATTGATATTGATTGGTATTCAGTTTGATTTATTCTTTTCCCAATGATTTTGTTAATGATGCTTCTTATTCCTTCAAGCGGGGAGAGCAGTTTTGTGTCAGTAGGTATTGCAGTGTCTTGAAAGCGAACGTAGCGTGAAAAGATTGATAGCAGGACAGGTAGTAGAACAAATCCATTATACAGGCCGAAGATTATGATGCCGAGAAACATCTTGAAAAATATCTAGAGTAAACAAATATGGATCATTTCATGCCTTACTCAATAAGAAAACTGATTATTGTAGAATATGGGGTATAGTTACATTTTAACAGATGTTAGAATTATGCATCTTTATCTGAAAATTTTATTCTTGTTTTGTATTGACTTAATGGAGCTGCAAGCTTTCCTATGGGCTAGACACAAAATTTGCTCTTCAGCCAAGCATAAATCATTATTATCTCCACACTTTGATTGAACTTCAAACCAAGAAAATGATCTTCATTTCCATTAGAATATTTTTCTATGTTTTCTGTCCTAGAGAAGAAAACATAATGGAGAATAGCATTGCTAAAGTCAACACATGCTTAAATCTTAACTTGCAAAATTATGTGCGAGTATGTTCTAGTCTCTAACAAAATTTCTAATACCATTCACGGAAGATTGTTCACTCTGATGCTCTAGTGCTACATACCTGGAAGATAGCCGTCTTTGCGAATCCAGTTAATGACATTCCCAAAAAGGTGCTGATTCCTCCCATGAGAACGCTTCCTCCAACATTTGCCAAGGATTCAATTATGCGGCCATTGACTGTTGTAGCAGTTGACGTTACAAATGAATGAGCTATGTGAGTGCTATAGTCAACCGTAAATCCAACGGACATAATTATATTGATCATTGATATTGCATTCAAGCTCACGTCCCAAAAGTACATCAGGCCAAATAGTTCTATAACTAGCATAAGGAATCCAATAACCACGAAGAAAGTCACTAAAGGGTGGATGCAAAAAGGAATCAACATTATAGAAATGACGAAGCATATAAGGAGGAGGTTGTCTCGTATTTCCTTTGTAACAATGGCATACTGCTCAAAATAAATGAATGGGTCAGCTGCTGCAGTACAGGGCAGTGGCGAGTATCTCTTTAAATGCTCTCTCAATGTTAACATTGCATCTTTTTGGAATGTGGATTTTGTATTGTCCTTGAGAAAGACGATTATACGGCTTGCCACCATTTCACCTTTCTTACTTCTGATTATATCAACGCTGTTTTGACTGTATGCTGGGATTGTTAAAAACATTTCAACAGCCTCTCTAAAATGCTTACCATCTGCATGAATATCAAACTGCTTTATGAAGTCATTAAATTGGAAGACCCAAGTGATATTCTGAGAGAGATAATACCCTGTGCCGTATGCAATCTCAGGTAATTCAGTAATCTGCTGGCGCACCGAGGGATCTGAGTAATTGATTCGTCGTGTGATTTGTATGCTGACTGGAACTGTTTGTGGGAAGTTGTTCTCAAATGTAGTGAGATATTTAGAATAGTAGGATCCATCAGGTGCAAGTGTCTTGCGACTGAATTCATTATTGATGTTGAAACAACCATATATTCCAAACATAAAGAGCCCCAATGTCATAAAGCACACAACAACTTTCCCTTTTCTTGTCAAGAGAGCCTGCCCATAACGGCGAAGGATCTTCTGTGACCAAGAAAGTTGATTAGGCAGCTTACAACATGTGCGATCAGGAACACGTACAGTGGGGCAGCAATCGCTTCGGTTGGCAAAAATTCGCCTAGCATCAAGGCTTAGCATTGCAACAAACAATGTGATTTGAAGCAAAAATTCCAGGCCAATGCACAAGGCAGTGTAAATGCAGAAGTAACGAATGGCTGGGAAGGAGCTAGTTGCACTTGCAATGAAAGCTATGATATCTGTAACTGTTGTCATTGTTATTGTGGCACCAACCTTTGAAAGTGCAAATGAAACTCGATTGACTGGAATGTTACTTTTTGACTGCCGGTCAAATTCATCAACAAAGATAAACATGTCATCAATTCCAATACTAACAACAAGAAATGGCACAACTCCAACTAAACTGATGAAAGGAACTCCTAACAGCACACTGATTCCGATGCCTGCTAAGATTCCCATTCCAGTGCTCAAAACCCCGGAAAATGCAAGCCATGTATGACCTCTGACTGGATTGATGAATTTTGTAAGCATCAGACATGAAAATGTAATCATTATTGTAAAAGTCATGCTTATCAAGGACATGTCTTTTGAAGAGCTATCATTTATTGCATCATCAAGACTCCTCTCTGCCGAAAATGTGATGGAAATGTAATTCAACTTATTTGCCATGCCTTGAAGTGTCTTGATAAAGGCCAATTCCCACTTCGAAACCTTCTCCAAGTGTGATTCATTCTTCCCTTGCTGCAGATAGAACTCTACCCTCATTGCTTTTGCAAATGGAAGCTTTCTCTTTCCATTCAAATCGAAGCCGGCCAAACCACTCTTGAAATTGTAAATTGCTGCTCTTCCATTGGACATGAGGATACTTGTTGTAGAAAGAGCTCTTCTAAATTTTCTGAAGACTGCAGCTTTGCTTTCTTTTCCAGTTATGAATTCTATTGGGTTTAAAATTGAGCATTTCCCCTTCCTATTGTATAGCCTTGGTACTCTGCTTAGAAAATCATGTCGCTTTTTGCAGAGATCTTGGTATCCAGTAATGTTTTGGGCCATTTGAATTACCTTTACTGCTTCTTTTAGGCAATCCATGCATAGAACATTGCTTCCATTTTTTGGAAGAAAGACAATTTCTTCTAACCTCGTATTCAGTGAATTTCTAAAAAAATTCTGCCCTTCTTCTAACGCCAATTCTGCTTCAGACCTGCTAGGTACAAAAAGCTTTGCCGATCGAACCTCTTTGTTCAAGCGCACAAGTCCGATTCCAGACAGACCAACACAGATAACAGCTAATAGAATTGTTTTCTTTGGGTTATTGGCAACTTTCCTTCCAAGCATCTCAAAGAACCGCTCAATACGTGCCAAACTTGAACGCAGCAAGATAACGTATGAGATCCAAAAGGTAAAAAGGCATCCATTTTTGCTAGAGACTTGCACAGGATGTTTCTGTAAACTCTTCATGATGTGTCCAATGCCAAAACTGAACCTAAAAGGTAATGAAGAACACTATTCAGCATTCCAGCATAGTTGAATAGCTGTCTTTGTTATGGCTGTTTTCCGTCGGGATTTCTACCCATTGGATTTCATGTAAGTGAAGCAGCTTCACAGTTCAGCATGGCTTAATTGAACAGTGAAGATATTTCAAATGCTTACGGAACAGGTCACATGACACTTACGATTGATATTCCCATAAAACGTTGAGTTAGAAATGGGAATAGAATTACATACACAATAACGTAAATTTCAAGTCATTTATTGGGTGAAAACTCTGACCGCTTTCAAATTCTTCATACAGAATTAGTCACTTATACTGCGCTATGGGCCATATGTCACACACAGGTCATATGACCTCTGCTATTTAAGTGGTATTGGAGTCACAGAATGAGATGTATAGGGAGGGTCATATTTACAACAAATTGATTGTAAACTATGATACTTAACTAGCTTACAAGAAAAGATACTAGCCAATAATCTCAGATTGAAAGTACAATAGGCAATAATGCAATATCATTTGCATGTTTTATGGAAAGAAATTTTTGCGAAAAGAAATTTTTGAGTAATTTATTTTCACCAGTTTGCGCTCAAAATAAGAAATTGAGCTCCGCGAAAACGATGAAAAAGTCTTCGATCGCGAAAGTAGACTTTGCAAAACTCTAAGCACTCTCAATACGAGACATAAATTCAGCAAAACATTTTTAAGAAGTCAATGGACAAAATATTTAACTTTCGTTGTATTGTCTTTACAATCAACATACGAACATCATCAAAATACTTTCACTGTTCTTGAAAAGATTTTTTACCATTCATTTTTTCATTCTCTTTGCCAATTTTCGTAATGCCTCTGGATTGTAAAATTAGTTCCGCGGCAATATGCAATTTAGGATGCTGTAACCGAGAAAATATCTGACCATCTTGTAGACGTTTCTCTACAAGTACCAGGCTATTACCATTACACAACTTATATGTATATATATATATATTTATATAGACAAGCAAAACTATATGTAAATCTCCCTGACTATCTTTCTCTTTGTACCAATCTTCGCCATGACATCCTTCTTCTACACCTGACAGTACCCTATACATTATAGAATTAACTGTAGGCTTTGAGACAAATTTAGACAATAACGCTCATCGCAAGGAACTTAATGATCGCCCCCTTCTTACAGATCTTGCCAAAGACTACAATAAAATAAAATTTGTTAACCTGTGTATTAGCTGCTTTGGTAACTCCTCTGACTCAATTCTTCAAAAGCGCTTTTCTTGTGCAAATCCTGATGCGGCTCAGCCTCACCTAGACTCTGCCCCTTGCGGCTCCCCAGGTAAAAAGAGTCTGAGACCCCTGCCCTAAACCATTATCAGTCAATCCCTTCTTAGGTAAAAATTGATCCATGGCAACTGGTGGGATTGCCCGCACAATACCTTATCCAAAATAAAAGCAAGAAAAATAATCAGACTAGAAATTCGTTCCAGTACAACAGCTAAATCATTCACTAGAAATTTTGAGTGCTTTTTCTTTCCCGCCCATTTTACCAGTGGCACCTGAAGCAATCACAACGACAGTGGCAGGCTCACAAAAAGGACGCTTGGAAGTTTAGTCTTCTGAAAGTATCATATTTTTCATTGATCACTATTCCTTCTAATTTTCAAAACAACGTTAATTGGGTTTGAGGTGACGGGAGGACTTATCATAAGACTGGTAGAGCATTCCATGCAAGTATTGCTACTAATATATTTTTGTGAGCTAAGCATTCCTGCTCAGTGTCTACCCTATTGTCTTTCATGGTTGAGCCCGGAGAAAAATTTCAAAGTAGAGCTGACAGAAGACTGGAACATTCTGTTTTTGGTTTATCTTTTGGAAAGAGCGTATAGAAATAAGAAAAGTATTTTAATAAACATTGAAGAAAAATTTTCAGACGATGAAAGATGAGCTGTAACTTCAAAGCTTTGAAATCTGTATCATGGAGCTACTGATGAAAATTCAACAATCTTTCATGCAGTCTACTTCGTCTTAAGGATGATTCAATTTACAAGGATGCATTGCCTCCTTCTTAGAACTGAAATATGGCCTCAGAAGCCAGTTGCATTGGGCTTCAGTTAGCAAGATACTTTAACGTTAGTAGATGGAAGTCGTAATTCTATCTATTAATTTTAAGGCATCTTGCTAACTGAAGTCCAAGGCAACCGGCTTCTGAGGACATATTTCAGTGTAAGTTCTGGCTAGTTTAATCGTCATAGTTTTTTTCATTTGGAAGCTCGCTTAGGTCGCTAGATTTCGACAGTCTATTCGTAGGGCGACCTTGACTCATCCTTCTAGCATTGATCTGCTTTTGCTTGAAAACTGATATAAACATGGTTGCAATTCTGCTGCTAAGTGCCCATATTAGCGATTTCAGTGCATAGCCGAGTTAGAAATATTCAGGATGAAAAGTAGAAGCATTCATTAACCATAAAAAGGTAGCTGTTCAACGAATACCTAAAGCTATGTGAGCAAAGATGGCGATTTTGATGTTCACCTTCTTACAGCCCTTTTTATTGCAACATACAACTAGCAACAAGCTTCACCATGCTTCCCCGCTGATCTCTACTTTTTTGTCCTTGCACTTCGCATCCTTATATATCTTTGACTTTCAGTATCTTTAGTTTAGGGTGATTTTTACGTGTATTATTGCAATTGGCTGCATCAATAGTGCCTTTTAGCATTATTTCTATTTTGTGTAGAGTCTTGCTTTCATTGAAACGTAAATAGCGCTTTCATTAAGTAAAACTAATGGCTAGATATTATAAAGATTGTTTTTCCATGTAATCAATCGAAAATGCAAAAAAACCAAGGAGTTGAATTGTGTAATCTAACTGCAGCACAATGACTTCTTTAAAATCCAGCAACAAGTCTAAAGAATTGTTGGTAGAGAAATTCCTGGACTGATTGTCTCTGGATTAACCGCTCCTGGAATATCCAATCGTGACAATATTATATAATCGAAGCCAACTCTGTTGAAATTTCTCGTTTGAAACTTCTCGAACTTGAAAGTGTTTGAAAATTGCTCAACTTAGTTCCAGAACCACCCTAAAGCTGCACTAGCGACATATGCTGCACTGCGTGAGTAGGTGTCCCAGAAACGCGCGCTATATGGAAGTAGATGAATATTGCATCTTGGTTGTTAAAATGAACTTAATTTTATGTCGTAGCATTTTGATAGGAATTTTGCTCAACCCTTCTTTTTGGATTATCCGATCCTAACTATTTAAAAAGTTGTGTCCCGGATTGGCCTGATAATCGAGGAAGTACTGTATGCGTAATCCAGCTTTAGCTTTCTACTGGGACCCAAAATAATTTGGACTCCCTAACTTTGGGACCAATGCTTAGGCTCCAATCAGTAATTTTGCTCAGCTCAACTGGGACTGAGTGTATTCTGCTATATAAACTTTTTCTTTAAATGAAGCCTTGATTTGTTGAAATATGATTCCCTACACGAAACCGATTAATTTCATAAGACATAAAGGGTAAAGGGAAGGTATGTCTCTATGAAAATTGCAAGTAGGTGTATCCAAATTCGCATATAATTAAGATGTTATAAAGTAACATGCGACCACTTATATGGTCCTCCGTGTAAGTAGGGCTGTAACTGTATTTTGTCCACAAATCCAAGCTAGAGAGAGCTCTACTTTACTGGAACTCCCGCTAACTAGGACTGACTTCGAATCCCCAATGTCCATGGGGAATCGAACACCAGCAAGAATAGTGCTTTCCTATTATAGCAACTAAGTGTCAACTAGTTCTTCATTCAGATTCATACCAAGAAAGCAGTGCCTTTGCGAAAGGAATGCCTCTAAAGAGGGGTGCTAGGTATGATTTACTCCAAAAGAAATGGACGTGACTAGTGGCGTGCCGAAGGACTTTCGATTGGTGGTGTATCACAAAAAGTTTACGGACAGGTATCTAAGTCTCCAAGAAATTTTAGGCAGAGAAGCGATAGCTATAAATCCATAAAATCAAGAGTCTACGCATGCTCTAGATGCAAGAGTGCAATATTTTTGTTAACGGAGATTATTCTTCAAGTTCTTTTTCGATAAAATGGTTATGCCTCAAGCTTGTACCTTGAAATTTGCTATTAAAACCACACATTAATATAAAGCCCAGGAGGTATTTAACTGTTTTCCGGTGATATTTTTTCTAATTTTTGATAGCGCAGGGACCCCTTTTGGGTTACCAAATGTGCAGCAACTGGGCCGTGCACTCTAGACCCTTCAGAACATCCATCGTATTTACTACCTAGTTTTATTTGGCGTTAATTTTATGTATAACTTCATGGCCTACAATACGCTGTGTAGATATATTTGATCGGATTGTACAGCATTCTCAATAACTGAGTTATTCATTTGCTCAGACTGTGAATTATTTGCGGTTGCTTACGTGCTCGCGTGAAGCTTTTCCTTCTACATCATTAACTAAATTCGCTTTATGTGTGGTTAGAGCCCCTTTCGCAAAATTTGTTTACTCTCGACATAAATAGCAAACTTTAATATCTATAAAAACCACAATTACACCCTTCTTTATTGAGTTATGTAAATAACGATATATACGATCTGCCGCCTAGATTTGGAGAATTAGAACTCACGATAATTCAAAAATCATATAGGGGATCGAAAACTAACTTTAAATTCATCAATCGGGCGAGGATGATCATAGTGCATGCAAAATCTGGGGAATTTGGTTCCCGTGGTGATGGGGCGAACCCCCAAAAACATGGTTTCTCCATGCGAGAATTTAGGGACGTTCCCAGATTACAGTACTCTTAAACGATGGCAGAAGTGGCAACACTTCCAACAGAGGAAATGTTGCCACTAGCGAGACTAGGTGGGCGCCACAAATTTAGGTGCAGAAGGATTTGGGCTTCACGCGATATTAACACTAATATGGTAGAAAAGTTGTGTCAAAGCACCAATTTAACGCATTTTTGAATAGCTGAGACTGGTAGACGGCATATATATCAAGCTGAAAATAGTGACAAATAGTGGGTAATTTACTGAGGAGTGCTATTTAGACAAGTCTGGAAGGGTGCAAGCATTGCGTGTGCCACTTATCTGGACCTATATGTAACACACCATTGTTTGGTTGTGGCATAGTCGGTCTTTTCCCCAAAGCTTTCAAACAGTTGGGAGAAGAGAAGGAAAGCTAACAGGCGATCAGATTACTCATTGGGGGCCACTGACTGGAGCGTAGTGTTTTGAGCTTGGGTGGGAAAATTGCATCACAACGATGTCATAAGAACTGAAAAGTGACACTACTTCTGGGTTTGCACCGTAGTGGTGGTAAAAGCTAAGAGTGTGAAAATTTGCGTAAGATATAGTCAGGAAGTCTGGATAAAAAATCGAGTTTGCTACCATGCACTGTTTGAGAGACATGTGCCAAAGTAGTGCAAGGAAGGACAAGAAGTGGGCCAGGAATTTTTGTTTTGACAGTATCTACGAAACAATTGTAGCTGCAGATCCATGCGACACATTATATTGGTTTTCAAATAGCACACTTGGTGCTCAAGTTGAGCTTGCCTGTGACGTTATACTGACGTCAGAAAAAATCACCATCTCAAAGTTTGATAACTCGTCTCTCACTCCTGGTGTTCATCAAGTCAGAAGTAGTAGTGGCTTTTTAAAAGATTTACTCCTCCTCTTTGGTGGGATTTAGATAGATTCTTGAGGAAAGCAGAGATTGGCACAAATTTGGGCAATGTAAACTGATACAAAGTTAATTGTCATTTACCTCCAGAGCACATCTTAAATTCAATGTACTTGTCCAACACCATATGAGCGATGACATCCCTAGAATGGGTTAGCTCATAGTGGGTGTTACAGTACGTCATAATGACGTGAAGCAGTGAACAAATTGGATAATTTTCACACTTCTAACCTAGCTTTGTCATACAACCACATTACATAGCTTCTACGCACTTTATCAGATGGAGCAGCCTATTCTTAGCCAGTTGATATAAAACGCAAGGTTCCTATGTTTACAATAATAAATTAAGGAGATTCAATAATACAACTATTACAAATTACAATTGATATGGCAAACAACACACAGAAGCATAAAAATACGAACAATTTAATCTAAGTTAAAAACTTTCTGAGCCCTGAACACACTAAAACTTGTGTATGGGGTGTGAACTGATAGCCAACTCTCACTAACTGTGAAGCACCTGATTCCATTAGCGATGCCTAACTAGAATAATTAAAATTCTATTACATTAGCACCTCACCACTTTATGTTTAAATGACAGTGATTACTTGACTACTTAACATAGTCAAGTAATCGGTGCTGAAAGTTTACACTTTTTCTTTGCAATTCAATTATCTAGGTCGAGATGGGCATTAACTGCATACATGTTTACAGCGAATTACAAGATAAATCTAACTAAGCAATAATAACAAAACAATTATCTCAATAGAAACACAACTAAATATTTAACAAAATTTATCAAACAATAAGTGTATTAAATGCTACTTGGGTCACTTAAAAGTTTGGATCTTTTTTCCAGAGACTTTCCACAGAAATTCCCCAAACGTTTGGTTGTATTATAATCCTCTTGGCTCATTAGCCATATGCACATATCAAAGTCGTTCAGTGAAGTAGTAGATGGGAAATTTCTATGGATATATTCTGATAATCTTTGGCGTTCTTCGCTATAAAGGGGTCAAGCTAAGAGAAAGCGGATTTCATCTTCAACTGAGAAAATATTCAGAAATTTGCAATACGGGCAAAATCGTTCATCTCAATGTGTTTTGTTTTTGCTAAATCGTCCTGCTTCAATTTGAAGATCACGAGCACTGATTCTAAGTATTGCTAATGTGCAGCTAGCAGTAAAATCTTGTATGTAATCAAGGTAGAACTCAAATTTGTAAACCTTTTTAACTGAGGCATATAACTTTAGCTTTCTGTTTTCAGTTATATGTTCATTTAATCTATGGAATACTTCTGACTCACAGTGCTTAATAACCTTTGTTTTAATGACTGAACGAGTATCCTATTCATATATTTCATAGCGTGCTTGAAGGTCTTGGCCATGAGATACCCAGTTATAATTGTCATAGTCTGCATCCTTTGTAAGCATAGCGAAAGCTTTACTAGCATAACGTTGTGAATCTAAGGAGGATAAGCGAGCGAAAATGTTTAGAATATTTATACGTCTTTGGCAATTGAGACTTACTCTCCCTAGTTCTGCATATACGGCGTCTGTAGTTGTACTTGATCGAACACCCAAAGCATATTTACAGACTTTAAGGTGAAGTGTTTCCAATTTAGACAATTCTCTCTTTTGTAGAGGTATAGCGCAATGATGTAATGTTTTATTACTGTCTGCTTACACTTTCTTTATTTGGGATACTCAGAAATAATACAGTTGATTGTGTGACATTACCTATCGATTGTGCGGTAAAGGGACTTGATTGTTGCGCCTGTCATATTTTGTTTCATGGTCTATTGTGCGGCATAACTTACAATGGTAAGGCAGCAAAAATATATTGTGCAATAGAACGTAATGATTGTGCGGCAACCAAGCTTCTGAGCAATGAATGTGACGATCTTTGTGGGTTTACAATACATGGCAATATGGAATGAGGCCTTGAGAAAAGTGGTCTGTCTCTAATTTTTTGTGTTCTATCAAGATTGTATTGAGCCACATTGAGGAACTGACTTTGAACCCTCTACTGATAATTTGAAAAATTCCTTGATAGAAAATACTTTATCTTGTATGTAGTACTTGTGGATGAGCTGCTGCTTTCCTTATGCCTAAGACATTACTGCATGTGCATTAGACTGTATAAACTTTTTTCATAACCAAAGATATTATACAGCAGTTGAATTTGTCATAGTACTACAGGGAGGACACTTATGCCATAACTGAACAAGATCATTCCTCTGTTCTTGGGATACAGAAAACGTAAGCAGAGCCATTTAACAGTTACTCAATCACATCTTTTTATGACTGTGTGCAACTGCTGTGACTAACACTGCAAACAAGCAAACCTAATTAGGATTTTCCCTTTCAACAACAATGTATTAGATAAAGTTAGCCAGTTGCCAAAGGGGAAAGAACGTTCGGTTATTGAGATTGTTTGTAAATAGTTTTATTTTAAATTTCATTAATTTGAAAACCGACCATCAAATATATGTATAAAAGTTAAGTATATTTTTGCTTCATTATTTTATACTTTAGTTTAGCAGTATTTAAGTGCCAATCTTGCAGCTTGCATACTTATCTATAAAAAAATGTCTATTTCCACTGCCTCACTTCCTTCGATTCTGCACTCTTATGACGCCCTTTTATGACCACACCCTAGCAAAGCAGTCACTATTTCTGCTGGATCTAACCATGATTGGATATGGCACTATCGTTATAGCTACATCAGGATTTGAAAATTTCTTTAACCATGAGGTGGATAGCTTTGGCTTTGGTATAATTGTCAAATTTGTCAGCAAACGTCTTCGGTTTGGTAGATTAGCATATTTGTGTATTGCAAACAAACGCTGTGAATCTTTTTATGCGACTTAACTGTACATTGAAAAGTCAACATAAAGCACGAGAGAGTTAAATTACACCGGGGATTTTGCTTGTCGCTAGATGTTGTGGAAGATAGAAGCTCACTGTAAGGAGTTGCTGTTAGGCCTTCTGACCTCAGATTGGTCGCGTCGCTTCCAGATACTATGAACAATAGCGGATGTGAGAGTATGGATGGAGATAGCATTAAAGTGTACGTGCGGATACGTCCACCAGCAAAAAAATTGGAGCAAGATGTTGATCACAGCGTCTGCCTTGAAGCAATGTCCTCCAAGTCATTGACCCTCTACTCAAAGCCAGAACCAAAGCAATTCAGTTATGATGACGTGGCTGATACAGACACTACGCAGGAAGAAGTATTTTCTACTGTTGGTAAAAGAATCATAGAAGGATGTGTGTATGGATACGATGGGACAATATTTGCCTATGGTCAGACAGACTCTGGAAAGACATTCACAATGCTTGGTAGGCCCCATTCCTTTTTCTAGATTGCTAATTACTGTACTCAGTCCTGGGTATGACGTTAAAGTGCACCCTGGAGTCCCCTAGGTCAAGGATAGTCCCCCAATAGTCCCCCTGCCAGAGTTACGGTGAAGCCATGGTAATACAGGTGGTGGATAGAGAAGGAGGCAGTCTACACGTATTTAGCTGATTGCTTCTTCTCGGCAGATGCCAGGCAGATGATCTCTCCGGTGACAATGGCTGGAATTAAGGGTATCGTGAAGACTACTGCTATTGAAGAAAGCAAAGGAAAACTACTTCAGAATCTTTCTCCTACTAAAGCCATGAAACTGAAACCAAAATGGGGAAATCCGAACGGCATGAAGGCGGTGACTGTGCCACCACCTAGTAGAAGTTCGCCCGGTTGAAACAATGCTGATAAGCAGGGCCCTTTGGACCGTCATCCAGCTACTGCTGTTAAATAATAAAAAGCAAATTCAATCAAGCTTGCCACTTGGAATGTGCGAACTCTCTACCAAGCTGGGCGACTGGAAAACTTAAAGCAAGAAATGCAGGCTCTAGATATTGACATTCTAGGAGTATGTGAGACAAGATGGACCGGAAACGGTAAGTTCAATTCTGATGACTTTGTCATGCTGTACTCTGGAGGAGAAACCCATTCAAATGGGGTTGGAATAATCATGAAAAAGTAATTTGCTGAATCAATCATTGGGTGTTGGGCGATATCAGTTAGGGCTGTGATAATCAAATTGAAAGGAACTCTAGTAAATGTCGACATTATTGAGGCCTATGCCCAATATCATCATTACCAGAATTAGATCTAGACACATTATATGACGATCTCGACAAAGCATTGTCAATATGCAAATATTCTGAAATGAAGATCGTTTTGGGAGATTTTAATGCAAAAATTGGTGAAGGAAAGCAAGATTTATTAGTGGGACCTCATGGGCTAGGTGACAGAAATGAACGCGGTGAAGTGTTGATGGAATGGTGTGAAGAAAAAAAACTCATCAAAACAAACACGTTGTTCAAGCAACATAAACGTCGCTTAATTAAATGGAAAAGCCCAGACGAACAAACTAGAAACCAAATCGACTACATTCTTATAAACCAGCGTTTCAGAAATGCAGTAAAATCATGTAAAACACCCAGGTGCAGACTGCAATAGTGACCATAACCTACTCATGGCAAGCATTCTATGTAAAATGAGAAAAATGAAGAAACTTAAAACAAATAATAGTATACTGGAACTAATGAAGCAACGAAGGTCTGTCAAAAACAAGAATACCATTAAGTATAAAATTCTAAACATAAAGATTAAAGCTGAATGCTAAAAAGCTATAGAGACCTGGATTGCAGAATGATGTAAAGAACTTGAAGATCTTGGGAATAGGAATATGCAATAAATGTATGACAAAATCAAAAGAATGTCAAAGAGAAAATATAGACCTGCAAACACTGCTCTAAGAGCCAAAGATAGAAGAGTCTTTATGGAAGAAGAAGACATTCTAAGCAGATGGGCCGAATACATTGGAGATTTATTTGATGATGCAAGTGACATGTTGAACTTTGATGGAGACAAGGAATTGTCAGCTAACGAGATCTTAGAATCTGAAGTAGAAGCAGCATTGAATGAAATGAAATCTGGAAAAGCACCAGGAATTCAATTAAAGGAAAGCTCAGCAATTGGGCTCGTATTAACCGGGGAGTCCACCAGGGGTGTGTATTATCACCAGATCTATTCTCACTCTATGCTGAAAAGATCATGCGCAAAGTAGTGTCAACAGAAAATATTAAATCAATGGTTCTGCAATCAGTAACATCCGATATGCTGATAATACAGTGCTGATGGCAGACAGCACACAAGGTATACAATACCTTCTAAGTTCGTTGTAAAGTGAAAGCGTAAAAAGGGGTTTGACGATCAAAAAGAAGAAACGAAGATCATGGTTCTCAATAAAAGGACTGAAATTCCTTGCAGCAACATCTTCCTCGATGGAGAAAAGCTAGGTCAGATAAATCAGTTTAACTATATAGGCAGCCTTGTCACATCAGTTTGCAGATGTGATAAAGAGATCAAAAGAAGAACTGTCCTTGCCAAGAAGGCTTTTACAGAGAAACGAACCATTCTTGCAGACAAGAAGCTCAGCTTCAAGCTAAGACTAAAACTGCTGAAATGCTATGTATGGTCAATTCTGCTTTATGGTTGTGAAAGTTGGACCATAAGTCCAAACTGCAGGAAGAGGCTGGATGCTCTGGAAATATGGTGCTATCATAAAATGATGAGATTATCTTGGTTGAAAAAGATCTCAAATGAGCATGTATTATGCATGGTGGGCATGGAAAGAAACTTATTGGTTACAATCAGAAGAAGACAGTCACGGTTTGTTGGACATTTCGTGAGAAAAGGAGGTTCGGAGAAGCTGGTGCTCGAAAGGACAATCAATGCTAAAGGAAAAAGAGGAAGACAGTGAATGAAGTACTTAGAAGGGCTGGCGTTGACTGCTGGGTATGGTGCTTTGGAGATTTTGAGGCGGGCGGGTGGCCGTGCTGGTTTTAGACAGACGGCACCTAAGATGATGATGATACGTAAAGTCAAGTCTCTAGATACTATATTCTTTTTTAAGATGGGTTGAAATTTTGTACTGTGTAGTTCCTTACTGTCCTAAAGGGGTTGTAGAAGTGACAAAAAACACACTCTTTATCTTTAAGGGGCCCTGATAGCTTTTTCATGAAAATTTGTGCTAGCCATGAATAAATCGTTAAATATCATTATCTTGAAAGCCAAGTGATGTCAAAATTACTTTGTTCTAGAGACGTTTTGTAGCAGTTAATGGGAGGATTTTCTGTTTTGCAATTTGCAAAGTTTCCGTGTCTCTCATGCTTGCCTTGCAGAGAGAAGTAATTCGATGCTACTGTTTTATTGTTCACAATCTTGTAGTTCGTATGACCTACTGGTCTATCACTAGATGAGACTGGGGGTGTGCACACTAGGGTGTCTGGCTGGCGAGTTTAGAGTTGGCAAGAGTTTATGGCTAACACATATTGTAATAGCATAAAATGTGTACAGCTTTGTTTTTATGATAGAAAGAATTTGACAAATAATAAATGCAAAATATTTTTCAGAATTTAACTGTGAGTACACGAAAAGCTTCAGCAGGGTTTCATAGGTGGTCTGTTTTGGTCTCTCCGTTAGCATCAAGCGATAAGCACTGCTTTGAGTCAGGAAAAAGCTACAGAATGTGAACAACTTTGGCTTCATCTTCAAGAATACTGCAACTTTCGCAACATTTTCAAGATTCCACTATCAAAACTTTCTTACGACCTTCTCAGCAAAACTTTTTGAGCTAACATATACTGCAAAGACACATTTTACTTTAGGCATTGTTTTTTTTATCTTTGCTAAATAAAATGCTGAAAATCCTTTCGACTTTCAAGAGAAAATGGAGGCTGAGCAATAGGTAAAGATCTCCCCTCGTCAATAAATTCATTAACAATTTAATAACCAACAGATATTTCCATTAACCCTTTGGCAGGAAGAGGGTAATTAATTACTCCAAACTTTAACCAATCGTATGTCTAATTTACGATACATATTGGCGCGAATAGCATTACTATGGAGTATCTAAGTAGCTGAAGCATTGCTTTCTGACCAACATAGCCTTTTTAAAGAAACATTTACTAGGTGAGCAAATCTCTAGAAAGGGAGCCTGCTAGTTCAAAAATAAAAGAAAAAGTCTGAGGACTGGGAGCAATTTTGGTGAAAAACCTCTTCAAAGATGGTTTTAAAAGGATCTATCTTATTTTCTAATTGGAAATTCAAATGTTTCATAAAAGCAAATACGTTTGAATCTGAGTCTTAGCGAAGGCCATTTATCAGCTATAGTAGCAAGTAGTTTAATGTCTATGGTTGCCGTAGCATGTGAAAGAAAGGGGATCTAGAGGCAATGCCCACAGGAAAATCTTTGATTCAGTATTTTATTTTTTGGCTTAAGTGCATCTCTCAATATCATGCTATTAGCGGTAAGGACCTAAAATTCTGCTGCATCTGCTTTTTGCAAAAGGCATCCTTCAAGACGGCTTAGCAGGCATCCCCAAATTTCATATTTACCACTTACAGTCACAATTTGAGCCATAGTTTATTTATTCAAAAGCAGTTTCTTCAGTTCTAATGTAAGGCTTTTGACAAAACGGGATAATTTCTGGGAGCAAAACTCCATTTACTAGGCGGGCAATTTCAAGAACTCACAAACTTCTTGTCTGATTGTTCCACTGGTGCACTCTAGCACTTCTGTGCAGCTGTACCTAGAGTGGAGGCTAGTGTCTTAGTACAACCCATTCTTCACCTGCAGATCAATCAAGTCAGGATAGTCAGAAAACGGGCGATTTTTATATTGAATAAGGTATGAAAGCCCTGCTGGCCAACAGCTGTGCAGAAGTTAGCTTTTTCATGGCTTTAGCAATATCAGTAACTAGTGCACTGTGATCAAAATGGCTGCACATAAGAGCCCATCTTGCAGTGAGAGCAATGAGTCAAGGACGGAATATTTTTCGTCTAACGTACCATTATAACAAATGCTACTCTTAAGTGCATAATTGCCGGCAGGGTCGAAATAGACGGAGGGGATTGGAAACATTAGAAGAAAATAATAAGCAGGGGGGTCAGAATAAGCTGGGGGTAGACAGATTGCTTTGAAATCTATGAAAGTTCTGCTATGAAGCACTCTATGTTCATAAATTGGGCGTCCATGGTCGTGAGAACGTAAGCAGTACAAAGGCATTGCTAACAGACAAGAAGAATTGCTCAAAAAAATCTATTTGGAGCACAGTTTAAATTTTTTGCGGAAAAACTGATAAGAGAGGGTCCTAAGAAGAGCGGGAGGTTGGAAAAATTTTCAAATATTAATTAGGGGGCGGCAATTAGATACTTAAGAGTAGATAGTGATAACGATTTTGAAGAATCTGCGGAATATTCAAGCGTTGAGGATTCTGGAGCTGAGGAAAAAGAAATGGTCAGCTTTGTTAGCCAGCATCTCCATCTGGCAGGAATGCAGGATCCTTCTAAATTAGACTCAGTCTTCTTTGAAGATGTGAGCATTTTCTTGCAAATATGTTTTAGCATGTTATCTTTGTAACACTACTCAAATGATATGTTGAGGGAATGTAGCCTAAGTACTGACTCCAATAGTTTACTTGAACGCAGTTTAGTTGAGTTGAATTCGAAATCATTTCCCCCAGCTCCCAGTAGAATCTGTGCAACAGCGGCGAAAAGCTTGTCCACTTACATCACCACTCTATCCTACAGGAAATTCTTTACACTGCACAGCAGGGGTGATTTCTAGGGGGGCTCAGGGGGGCGGAGCTCCCCTTGTTAAAATTTCTACTCATGTTGGGGGGGCTCAGCCCCCCTAAAACTCTTGCTTTGGCTTGGCTTTGCATAGTTTATTGGCCTTGCTTCCAAGTGCTATGATCAACTGTGCACTGCTATATGGTTATTGAGGCATTTCTTTTTGTTGACTGTACTATATCAGTGTTAAACTAAATTATCATGTTTCCATCTTTGGAAATATGGGCGTGGTTGTAGCTGGGCCACACCCAAACTATGGGCGTGGTTGTACGTAGAGCCCCCCTTGTTAAACTTTTTAGAAATCACCACTGCTGCACAGACTTCATCCAGTATCAGGACATGACACAAGCTGTGCAAATATAGACAAACAAAAGACCCGCGCCAAGTGCTAGCATATTTACAACATGGCATTACAATGCTAGCGCTCTTTTGTGTTGTAACACCATTGAAATGGTACCACCACCAATCGGAATTGGTTCCCAAAAGCTGGGAACCGCACGTTACCACGGACAATCTTTTCGCCGCTGTTGCACAGACTCTGGAAACTGGCGACCGAAAACTGGAGAAGCGATTTCGAATTTAACTTAACTAACCTGTGCTCAAGTAAACTAGTCGAGACTGTACACAGGCTAAGGGAATGATGATCATGCAATAACAGTTCAACGATTCTTTGAATTGATGATTACATGGCCTAGGCCCAGATGTCCGTTGCTCCCAATTTCAAACATCGGCTGGTTTTATGACAGTAGATAATGAAATAATTTCCACCCAACAGCTCTTGACATAGTGATATAATTTAGATTTATCAGGATATAGTATTACGAATGAGAATAAAATAGTGCAAGTTTTTCTATTTAAATGATGATCTAGAAACCAATGCAGAATTTGGATCAACAGCTGAAGCTGCTAGTGCTGTTACAAGTTGGTGAGCATTGTAGATGGTTGAACTTATGAAGTAAAATGAATAAGAGAGGAGGCTTTGCCTAAATCATTCTATGGAAACAATGCACCATCAACATTGCTGTTGAGTAGAAAAAGATGTGCTCAAGGAAAAGTTGGGAAAATCAAGAAATGTAGAAAAATCCCAAGGAGACTACATCAATCAGATAAAAAACATAGAACTGAAGTTGAGTCAAATTGGTTCAAAGTTGATGGTGAATTTGAGAATCCAAACCAGTCATCTCAGTTCCTTGAACATACAGGATTTAGCAGACATGCACAAGCAGCTAAATTCTCCTGTGATTTCTTCTTTTTGCTTTTTACAAAAGAAATGCTCACCTCTGTGGTAGAGCAAAACATCTGTACCAACAACAATGTTTTATGGAGAAAGCATCCCCAATGAAATGGGTAAACAAAACTATGGAAGAAATTATGGCATTCATTGGGGGTGATAATTGCAATGGAAATAGCGAATCTCCCAGTGCTGGATGACTACTGGAAGAAAGATGGCATTCTTCACATGCCTTAGTTTTCTGCGGGGATTAGCAGCTATAGTTTCAAGCAGATACTGAGACATCTGCAGCTTGCTGGCAACAGAAAGAACTTTCAAAAATCACATTCATTTTACAACACCTTGTACAGACTTGGGTTGTATCTAGTTGAAATGAATAGGTCATTCAAGGGTATGTATTCACCGTCAAGATGTCTTTCAACTGATGACCAGATGATGGGGACCAAATCTAGAATTAGCTTCCTCCAGTACATGCCAAAGAAACCAAATAACTTTAACACAAAATTGTGAGCACCTTGTGAAGCAATGAGTGGACACCGCCTTCACTTCCAAATTTACACTGGAAAGAGCCCAGAATGATTAGAAAATGGATTGACATACCATGTTTTGTTTGATCTGATAAAGGAAGAACTTGATAGAAGATTTAGAGTTATTGTTTTTGATAATTTTTATACCAGTTTTAGATTAGTGAGGGATCTTCTTGAACAGAAAACCTTTTGCTGTGGGACAGTTCGAACAGATAGAGGGCTGTTTCCTGCTAAGTTCAAAATGAAAAGCTCGAAAGAGGATAAAAAAATATTTGTCAAAGATGGTAACATTTTTGCTATCCACTGGAAAGACAACAGAGATGTTTTCCTTATGTCTTCTTGCCATGGAACATCAAAAAATGTTGTAGAAAGATACAACGATGATATGTGTAAGCCAGAAATGGTTATTGATTATTATTATTCAAAAATGACTGGAGTGATCAGTACATTTCCTATTACAACATTGAGAGAAAGTCCTTGAAGTGGTGGAAAAAGCTGTTCTTTCGTATGGTTGAACTTTGTATTATCAATGCAATGTGCTTTTATTACATAGCTAATCCAAATTTTGCACTGAAAAGACATTCCCACAAGTGGTTCAATTTACCGTTAGCAGATGATCTAGTGCAGACGCTCTTCAATATGAGGGATGAAAATTTATAGAACCATGTGCCAAGCCAGCAAGCTACAAAGACCATAAAGGAGAAGGGAACAGATGACATAAGATTGGTAGGGAAGCACTACACAGTCAGCAAATATCCCACAAAAAGAAAGTGCAAGTCTTGTGCTTAAAAGATTAACAGAAAAACAAAGAAGAAACGTGGAACGGAAACTTGTAACTTTACCCAAGTTGCCTGTTTTGTTTGCAAGCGTTGCTTTAAGGAATTTCATGATAAGAGTTATATAAGAGACAGTCTGAAAAACAGCACACTTTAATTATTTTTTTTTTAATTATTGGTAATCATGTTTTTCTTATTCCACAGCTACCCGTATATGGATTGCCATTCTATTTACTGAATTTTGCATTCGCCTTATAGAACACGATACAGCTTGAATTTTTTAATTCTTTTGGCTATGCCCCCAAACACATCCTGAAAAAGTTTTAAGGGAAAGGATTTTTTTATCTTTAGTAAGTGAAGAGGATGTGTATGTACAAGTACTTCACATGATTTACTGAATTTTATATAGCATCTGGCCATTACGCCACAGATGTTGAAAGTGTAGTGAGATGACCTTGTACAGATTGTTTTACAAGTTATCCCAGGATCAAGAGCTATTGTATCCCAGCCTCTCTTGAGTGTTTTTTTGCTTTTGAAGAAGATGTTCATTATCATTGTTGTTTTTAATTATTGATAGGGGTTCATGTGTTAACTAAACTGTGGCTATTTTACTCAGTGGCGGCTTTAGGAGGCAGGGAAGCAATGGCCCTGCGTTTTTGATAACCCAGAAGGGGCCCTGAGTCTGAGAAAAAAAATTGAAAAGAAATCACCAGAAAACATGTAAATACACTCAGTGATTTTTTAACAAGGGTCTCGCAGGTGATTTTAGTCCTGGGCCCTGCAATCCCTAAATCCGCCACTGATTTTAGTGCATATACACACAAAATGGCTATGGATCTGAAAAGCTTTCTACCTTTCAATCCCCCACCATGGGGCACAAAAGACTATTATCTGGGATATCTATTTATATAACTTTAGAAATTTTCATGGTCTTTCAGAAAAATATATAGATATTTGGGTTTTTGGTTGCTATAAGCCTCCTAAGCTGCTTTAAGTCAAACAATGCCAAATTTTTATGATATTGATA
This sequence comes from Cassiopea andromeda, assembly GCA_018155075.1. Lineage (NCBI taxonomy): Eukaryota > Metazoa > Cnidaria > Scyphozoa > Rhizostomeae > Cassiopeidae > Cassiopea > Cassiopea andromeda. The sequence continues at coordinate 52,617 of WIPJ01067792.1, forward strand.
AAATCGTATTTCCTGCCAAAAGGTTAAATGTTTGACTAAACAAGTTGATACTAAAATGACTCTATTTGACAGGCGGTAACTGATCTTTCAGAGGAAAAGAAACTGATCTATGTAGCTACTTAATTATATAACACTTTTCTTTTTTAGAGTATAACGCTTGAATACGAAATGAAAGGGGCTGCTCCTTTGTCAGACAAGACAATAAATCTCCGAAGACCCCTGGCCATCTCTATCTGCGGCAGTCTCTGTAGGGAGCATTGTAAGATGTTTTGAGCTTGTTACTCCAATTACACTACATTCTGGACAGAAACAAATCTTTCCTTTGAAAGTAGAGTCCTGAAATTTAATGAGGAATGGGGGGGGAGGGGGGACGGAGAGATAATCAAACTGATCCACAGCTGAGAAAGTAGCTATTTGAATGCAAATATTTCACACCATTGAGCTTTCTTAAAGAACTTTTGACATTGTTTGATCATTTGCCAGTGGTATAATTCACGTAGTTTGATGTTTGGATAACTCCTAAGGGCTCCCAAGCTTTTGAGGCAATAGAGAGCACCCCTAAGATGCTTTCAAGAATAAACCACTTGCATTATCTAGGGTGAAAAAGATGCAAAGATTAAATATCTTACATCGCATGACCTCTGAAGTCCAGAAAAAGTGCAAGGAAAAGTTTGTAGAACCTAGTAAATAGCCATACTTCTTTTAAATGATTGCAGGCAATGAACATTTTAAAAGGTTGTTCTGGCACTTCTACACATTGTACTTCAGGAGCTACTTTCTATCATGACTTATTCTTGGCTCACATGCTCACCTCGAAAAGCATTTATGGCTATTATAAATACAGTTTATATTCATTGCAATGCCCATAACTCTAAGAGAAAAATTATAATTCAATATTTTTCTTACTCATTGTAGCTTTTTATGCATTCAAGAGCCATAGCCTTAGGATAATTCATTGTTAGATGTTATCATTGTTTTGAAAACGCAACATTAAAGGCCTATTAACTTGCATATTACCTTAAGATAATATTTCCAGACAACATTGTTGTTAGATACCAAAAATATTTTCTGGTTTTTAAACTCCTGTTTACAAGTAATATCCAGAAATACCCGTGTCCAATTTTAGCTTGTTTGCACACGTGGTTATGAAATATATCTATGGCTATTTGAAAAAGAAAAACATTTCTTTACAGAGCAACAACGCTTTGATACGTAAAGGCAAAATTCAAATATGACTTAACAAGAGAGTGTGGGGAACCAGGGGCGCCTATGCTGTGGGTAAGAGGAGCAGCTGCTCCTTCTGCCCTCTTTTACATTGGCCAGATTGGGCAAAATGTGCCCTTCATAGTGAACTATTCATCTTTAAGTTCAGGTCAATTTCCATATCTTCAAGATCGTGAAGGGAAACCTTCCGACGTTGGAGACCGTTGGGTTTAAGAAATTACTTCTGAAGGTAAGCCCTCCAGCCCTTAGTCCCTAATAACCTTGATATAAGTATGAAAACAATTTACCAAAAATTTTCCTGCCAGAAGAGAATTTGAAGACGAAACTCTACTCCTGTTGAGACACATAGATATGCCCTCGGTGGAGCACTACCTTTTTGTATTAGGTACATTCAGGCGACTTTGTCTGGAACCTAGTCCATAAGCCTGATCGACAGGACAAGCTGACCTGTTTGTAGCTCGTTTGCGGCTTTGTGAGCTGCCAGGTGCTTCGATGAAATGCTTCATAAATTCATGGTGTGATTTTTGACGCGAGACAAAGGTGGGTTGCAAACAGGTTTGCTAACTTGCCAAGCTGACTGTTTATGCTGAGCCAAGTCAACCCATTTAAAGCGAGCTGGCTTACTCATATATCATCATCCTCTCTTTCACATTTCACCCCCTAAGGGGGCCTACAATAACCCTGGGGGTCAGCTTATTTCCTCTCAGTTGTGAAAAAGAGGTAATTGAGTCGGCCACACTCAAATCATTCTGTTACTCCCAACACTTACTAGTTAGAGCTGTAGCATTATCCATTCACCCGGCTTTTCACTGAAGGGACCTGCATCATGCTCATCATCATCATCATTTTTATCGTCATCATCATCATCATCATCATCATCATCATCATCATCATCATCATCATCCCTTTGTTTAAACAACGCAGGCTCAAATACTCAACAGACAGCTAAATTTCATCCAATTGAAGCCTACTTTCAATATTTAAATCCATCTAAACTTAAAGTAAAAAAGAAAGAAAAATTATACATACAAAGATATCATTGCAAGTTACATTTTCACCATATCAAAACCTCTCTCTTGGAATATAAATTCTGCAGAGCCTAAAGTTGCCTCCATCACCGTTCTTTTTTGAAAGTAAGGAGGATATTTTGATCATTTTATGTCGTACGGCAGATACCGCCACAGCTTGTTTCCAAGGCAATCTATTCTCTACTCCAAAAGACGTGGTTTGTAACCGTAGTAGTTAAGAGTTGTTACCATGCCTTAGATTGAAGGTAATGCCTCCTTCATGAAAATATCTGTCATCAAAGGTGTATTCAGATCAAACTTTGATTTCAAAATTTCTGTCATGAGCATTTCTAGGTTTCTAATATGGCTAAATACCGAATTAGATTGCTCTAGTAGAGAGCCAAAGTTATTGTTGCAATCATTTTAAGCAATGCGTTAAGCCCTTTCGTGAACATGATTTATTTTATGGTTCAAAACTCTGTCGTAGAACACCAAGACAGTAGCTAAATTGAGTTAAAACAAATGCTCTCATTGGCTGTTTCAATTTTTCAGTATCCATGTAGCTGGATGTATGGGCAAGAGCATCAAGTTTTTGGCTGGCCTTCCTACAAATGCTCTTGAAAAGCTAATGTTTGATCAAGTGTTTACCTAGAAGATTTTGTGCTTTACTATCTGTATTACCTATAGCCTCTCCTAATTCAATAGTTATTGTTGAACCGGGTTATTAACAGGTTGGTGCTTGTGCACTGGCATAAAATCCAGTCAAAAGGTAGCATAGTAGCTCTGATAAAAAAGATGTGCATCAAATCCAAGACAACTAAATGCAGTGATTAGTTGAAAATTCCAGTAAAGAATATAGTTGAAAGTGCTAGATGAATTAATAATCGTAGGTCATGAATAAACGCCCCTTCTTATTTTTGTTGGAAAAATTTCTTCCCCCTCTTGTATTAGAGCCTCCCGTTTATTGAAGTTTCAATTTCCTAGGAGAAACCTGCAGAAAAAGATACTGTAATAGTTGAGTTGCCCTAATAGTGAACGAGATATATGCGGCAAGATTCCAAAAGCGATTGCTTGCGTTGACATTTATCGGAGTTTTTTAGAAAAACTCAATCCTGAATATGTACCAATATGACCATACAATACAATTAGGCAAAATACAGCACAATGCAGTGCAAAATACACACTACTCCAAAACCGTGGAGCTTAATCAACAAACTATAGCAGACAATGGCTAGAAAAAATTATAAGAATCGTTTAGTTTCCGATGAATTCAGTGGGATGTGAGCGGGAGTGGATGAACGAGAGGAAAAACTGATTGGGAGAAGGTATATTGACTTTAATTCCAAATAAAAGAGGCAATCTAAACCTTTACTAAGCCTGCTTATCTCCAGTCCGGAATAGAATGGGGGTAGTAATTGTCGGGAGGTTGGAAATAAGTTTAAGTTATATAGCTGGGGTATTGCAATAAACGGGAAAAGTGATTCCTTTATCTTCTCTTAGTATCATCATCATTTGTATGACTTTCACCTATGTTGTCAGTACTTCTGAAGGGAATTTCTCTCTTTTTTATTTCTCATCTAAAAATGCAAGTTCTGGGTCCGTGCTGGAAAATCTCTACTTGGTTCAACAGTAATAAGCGGGAGGGAGGTTGCAATAAGATGTCTATTACATTTTCGTAAAAAAGTTAGTCGGGGGGG
>WIPJ01067792.1:56709-100160 GCA_018155075.1 Cassiopea andromeda
GGGGGGGACGTCTATTCCAGACCGAAGAGTAACTTTGGTGGGTTTAGTTTGGTTTGGCTTATTTTATTACTTTGTACCTAGAATAAATCAAATATTGAATTATTTTTTTGCTTGCTTTGCAATATATTCATTAATGGCTTCCTTTACTGGTGAAATGCACTGAATTTGCAACTATGCAGATGATACTACTATCTTTGCGTATGGCCCAGATATGTGCTCAAACTTAAAATCACTTGAAGAGGATGCCTCCTTGCTATCTCTTTGGTTTGAAAATGACTATATGAAGCTGAAAGAGGATAAAATGAGGATAAAAGTCATTTTCTTGTCTTCAGGAGTAAAGACGGCGAGTTATCTGCAAGTATTTCAGGATCTGACAGGAAAGCGATGAAGAGAAACTTCTAGGGGTGACACACGGCAGAAGAATGAATTTCAAAAATCACGTTAGTAATCTTTGTAAGACAGTTGCTAAAAGCTACATGCACAGGAAAGAGTATCAAAATATAAGGAAAAGTCTAAGTTAGAATTAACCATGAATTCTTTTTTTATGTAACATTTCAGCTATTGTCCACTTGTTTGGATGTTTCATGATAGGAAATCTTATAAAAAGATAAACAAGATTCATGACAGAGCCCTGGGAATCATACACAAAGATAGTACTTCAACCTTTGAGGGTCTACTAATTAAAAGTAAGTCAGTGTTTTTTCAGGAATTTTCAGCTTCTCCTTATTGAGATTTATAAAACTATCAACGATTTGAATCCATCTTTCACGGCAGAGGTATTTGTTACCAATGTTGTGCCGCACAATCTTCGTGGCAGCACTAATCTTGTTTTACCTAAAGCTAGTAAAAACTTATTGGCATTGATACTGTCAGGTTTGTTGGCCAAAAATTATGGCAGACTCTCCCGAAAGAAATCAAAGAGTCCCAAACATTTGAGATCTTCAAAAGAAATATTAAGGTCATACCTCTTCATTGCAGCTGCAAATTATGCAAAGTTTTATTATAATTTTAGGATTTCATAAGTACTTTTGTCGTATTATCTTTATAGTTAGCTTTAATTAGCTTAATGCTATTATAGTTGCTAACTATAAATAAATTGTTTATTTATATTATATTATCTGTGCAGCACAGTGACGTGCCGAAGGAAATTTGAGTGGGGGGAATGCGTAGCAGAAAAAATTTACAAACAGGCTACTAGATTTCCTAGAACTGCCGGAAAGTGATGATGAAAACGCCAGGTTTTACCGACATGCCAAATAAGTACCGACTAGCGCAATAAGTGGTGATACTACACCACGCTCACTCCTATTTCGGCATGACCATGGTGTTCTAATTCGGCACGACCCTGGTGTTCTAATTCGGAACGACCTGGTGTGATATCTTTTAGATCATTACCGCACCTTCTTTCCAGTCTTCTTCCGAATTTGAAGTCAGGTTTTTCCAACATTATTTTCTTTGCAAACTAGAATACTTACTATGGTTTTTACCATCTTTACCTGTGCATACACAACGTTAAAAAGTCAGTCGACAACAGAAAAAAAATTTTCGATAAAACGATCGTTGTTACAAATATTTTAATTGTTTGCTGAATGCATCTACCATCTTTACTGATTTCCTGAGTTGAAACTGGGCTAGCTATCACCCGTTTTAACATTCACCTTATAATGCCAAACTTGTGGCGCTTTGTCATCGAGCTAGTGCCAAGCCATTACACTCCATGCAATTAGGTCTTAACTTTGGCTTCATTAGAGCATAAAGAGACTTTTGCGTGTTGGAAATTCTTATGAGGTCATGCTAGTATGAGATCAAAGGGTAGGATAGGGACAATGGAGAGGAAGGAGAGGGGAGCAAGCGCCCTTCCTGCCTTTCGTTTTTGGGGAATAGTTAGAGCAAAAGTGCGCTTTCTAAAATACACTAGACTGCTTTCCAGCTGCTAAGATGATACAACAGAGAATCCATAAGCTATTTAAATGTGAAATATTTGATTGGAAAATAGAGAAATTCATGTGATTGTGAGAAATATAGCTCCTGATAAGAGATGGAATACAAATCTTCTGAAGAAGCCAGGATGGAAAGTTTAGCACTTTCTATCAAGATCTCACACTTGCACTACGCAGATACTAGCAGACACAATAAAACAGCATGTCCCCACGAGCATCAGGAAGAAAGTTATGCCGGTATATGTAAAAACAAAAGGTCTAAAATTAATGTGAGTCGGCCATAGGCCAACACCTAATTGCAAATCCAGAATGCGCCAAAACATATACAGACGACAATTTTCGGATCATCAAGATCGTCTTTTCATTTAAATTTTTTGGAATCTGTTTACATCAAGACTCAAAACCCAGTCTTGTGTAGACAAGAATTTGTTTTCTTATTGGGACTCTTCAAGTAAGCAATAGTAATAGGTCCTAATTGGTCACACTTGGGGCCAATTAGACGCATCCTATCACATATAACCACATATGGATATATATTTCGGTTAACCTTTAGGTCACTATAAGATGTTTTCGTACTCTGATGAGTGTCGGACGAGAAAAGCTTTCAGTATGTAACAGAATGTTGCCGCTTTTCCGGGCTGTGGTAAAGTTCTGTAGTACCAACAGACTAATTACGTAATTCTAGCTGATATGACCCCAGATTAGATGAAAACGGGTTGGAATTATCTATGGTAGTCTCAAATTAACGAAACAGCAATGGAGTTGTCTGTATAACAGAATTACCATCATAATGGAATAGGCTTGAAATTTAAAATTATTGTGTTGGTACTCCTTTTTATCTTGGTTCCTATCTTCAAATTTCAACAGATGCTGCGTTTCCCTCAGTGACTTCAATTTTATTTATACTGTAGTGTTCAATTTATCAACACAACATTTACCGACAGAAGTAAAAAAGGAGCTGTTTTGTTCGGATTACTACATAATAATTGCAAGAACTTAGGAAGACTTTAGCTGAGAAGATTTGTGGAATGGCAATTTTTGCTGAGAAGCAGGAGAATGAGAGATAAACGCAAAATGGTCATAAAACACAAATCTGAAGCAAATAGAACTAATTTAAGCATCTTGGATACGTAATTCCTAAGCAGGGAGGATAAGAAAAATATGTAATTGGGTTATACCTGTCCCACTTCCAAAACTGACGCTCAGAATGCTTAAAACAGTGATACACTTTGCAAACAGCGGTTTTCTTTATGTTTTGCCTCGTTAAGGGATTAAAAAATGAAGAGAAATGAGTGAGGGTATGCAAATCTTCAACCATTACTGGGTTCATTTCAAAAATCTTTTAATTTTGAGGGAATTGCACATCTATCTATTTGTGCCCTTAAGGATGCAATATATTCGCACCCTCCAACTGGTGATGATAATATGAAGACAAGCAAAAATTTAAGATTTGAAAGAATGTATAAAACTGTGATGATCTATACGGGATATAAATCTAATTTACATAACATTTGTTGCAAATTAGAGTATATGTCTTTAGTCATTAGCTTGAGAAAGAAAAGAAGAAGCCCCCTTGCTCATTTGTTTTCGAAATATGATCCGATTTCAATTTTCTAAAAGAAACTTGCAAAAGGTTAGTACTTTTGTTGAGTTACCCAAATAATGAATGAAATATACGTGGCAAGATTCCGAAAGTATTTGCTTCCAGTGATGTTAATTGGGCTACTTAGCATTTTTGTGCTGTTTTCTTAGTAATAGTCTTTTGGTAACATTAGTTTTATAGATTAGTCTTGGGATAAAATGGAATATTCTTAGAATGAGCTTTTGGAATAATCTTTTGGAATAGTCTCATATTACCTGGCTATGTCGAATGAAGAATAATAATATAATGTGGACTTTATTTGTCGTCGTCCTCATTCAAAAAGTTATAAAAACCCTCTTATTTCTATTATTTTTAATTGAGATACTCTGAAGGTCCTAATAAGCAGGGGGTTGGAAAATTCCTCAAGATCAAATAAGCGGGGGTCGGAAATTTGGGCTAACTGTGCAACCTATTCCGGCTTGATTGTAATGAGACGTTTTCGACTTTACTCGAGCCATCATCAATTAATATAAGAGGATTTATGATTTCACTTTTAGTCAGAGAATCTTTTAACATTGCTACGACTAGGTTATTTGCCCAATGGGCCCTCTTCCTAGCCCAGTAGGGAAGCAAAATTTAAGATGTTTGGCTCAGTAGTTTGGGCCATTTTCATAAAAATCTTGCTTCTTCTCAAAATCAAATGATCATAAGTCAGCCAATCAACAGATTTACCACAAAAGTAAAGACATTTCTGGATAAGTACTTCTCTCATTGTACAGTGATGTCATGATGATCAAAAATAGTGAATGCTTAAAGTAAAGGAAATTAAATAAATATGACTGTCATATCGGCTTTGCTCAGTCATAAAGATTTCCATATTGGTTGCCCTGTTCACTTTTGATGAGTCATACTGTTTCGAAAGGAAGGAATGGATGGCAATTAGATGGTCTTACTTTCAAAAAACATAGTTCACTCCATTTAGCAGACATTAATAACTACAGACCGTTTTGTACTGCACAAATGCATTCTATAATTGAACAAGGTGACTATCCTTGTGCATCAAAGTTAGGTCAGTGGCAGCCAAGAGCAATTTATTGAAAAGTTACAAAATTTGACCAGACATCATAGAATGTGCCCATGAAACTTTCCTAAGCTACTGATATTGCCGAAGGCATGCTAGATACTTGTTTTTGTGTACACACGCTTTGTCTGCAAGCCGCAATATTTACTATAAAATAGCGTGATTTGCCGAAATACCTATAAAGTTTTTCATTCGTGTTGTGAAAACCCCACATCCTCTTTGTTGCAGCTAGCTTGCTTATGTTTAGTTTACGCCTCACATTTGAACTTTGAGTTCAATTATGAGTGCACCTTTGCGATTTGGCTTTTTGACAGACGGGCACACGCTTTGAGTTCTGCCATGAGCGACCATGCCAGATCATTCCCTAGGCCATTCCTCGGGGCTTTGCATCGAAGCGTGTTTACTTGGTCCTCCAATTCTACTCTCTATTTCCGTAGACATAAAGTTGAACTTAGTTTCTGGTCAAAAGCCAGTAGTTTATCTAAGCGCCAAAGAGTTACTTCATGTACATCACTTTCGCTGGGTTAGATGCAGTAATTTTTTTCCAAATTGATGTTTGATATGATTTAGTTTGAAGGCGAATTTATAACTACAGTTTATGTCCACAACAACACGTTTGGTACCTTTGTTGCCAAAATTTCTCTTTTTGCGCAATTGAACTGTACTTGCGTGTTAATTGTAGTAGACAGGACCACACGTTAAAAACCATTTCTTAATAATTTTTGTTTATCTCAAAAATACAGTATCCATAGTTTTATTTTTAAAGAAAAATGTACTACGATTGATAACTAAAAAGATCAAACATGCTCCAAATGTATGGTTATATTTAATGCTCGTATCACCCTACGTTACACATTTGTTTTCATCATCTCTCTTAGTTTTGAAGAAGACATTTTAATTATATCGAAAGGATATAGACTGCGTTTTTGATGGCTAATTTAAAAGGAGATATAAAAAGCCTTAGAGTATCCTTGGCAAAACCACCGTCCATTTTATTTGAACCAAGCTTGGTGTCCATATAACTTTTCTAATGTAGCCCATCAGATGCATGGCTTTGGCTATACAACCAGGCTTTAGCTATATAATTTCGATTAAGTTATGCAATATACTGCCAGAGAAAATTCTCGTCTCTATTGAATATGATAAAAATATAAGATAATAAAGATAAAAAGCATAAAATGAATCAGCAAAGAAATTTTGATATAGAAGCTAAGCATTACCTTTTCTCTTCAAGTGTCTAGAAACGGACCTTTGACAATATTGCATAGACTACCTGACTGTTCTTGCTACTTCTACAGCGACGGAACATCACTCTGCATCTGATGCTGCAAGAAACTGAAAACAATTGATGGAATCGGCTTATTATTTATCGAATGCATGTGTTGCATAATTCAGCAAATCCTCTTCCTTATATGGAGCATAGCTTTGTTTAGTGGATCAATCGGTTTTAAGAAATAATCTATCAACTGTCATTATTTAATTGTCTGTTATCTACACAGTTTCCCTTCACTGTTGATTCCATGAATCGTGACTTTATGATCGCTGTTTTTGTGCATAGAGCACAGAAAGGGGGTGACCTAACTGCATTAAATAACTGTATTCGTGTTCCGTTATCAAATTTCAATGCATCGTTAAACCCAAAGCATTGCCATACTTTTGTGTCCGTAAAGCCCTGTTTACACTACACAAACTAACCCGGGCCGAACTCGAGTTAGTTTAACCATGGGCAAGCCCGAGCTGAACTCGGGGTGAACCCTGTTCTGTACACACTCTGAAACAATTTAAACATTTTTGCTTCCTTCCAAACAAGCTTTCAATATCTCTTACTTTCTTGCAAGAGAAAATAATGAGATACATACATAGTTTGGCATTCTTCTCGTAGATCCGCGCTTTTTGAACACATATCTAACTTCTGAAGGATCTTTGCGTCAGCCTAAATTCTTATCAGGGGTAGAACTGCCTTATCAGCCCAAATTGACGTTCTTTCAACAGCTTCCGTACTCATTCTATCAAAATGTTTTCGATTTCCAATAGAGTTGTTAGTCTACAAGCACAATCAGTAAAAAAAACTGTTGAATCAAAGTGGCGCACATAGCTACAATTTAGGCAGCGCTTACACGGTGCCGACCGAATATTTGGTCGGTCAAATATTTGGCTACTTAGGCGTACCGTTCACACGGTGCCGGCTAACCGACCTCAAATTAGGTCACTTTGGCTTGCAAATATTCGGCCGCTAAGGAAAGCGACCTTCTTTAGAACTTGGGCGGTCAAGTTCGCGAGCGACCCCGTGTAAACGGCTTGGCCGGCCGAATATTTGCACGGTACCACAAAGAGGGTGGAAAAATTCAATTTAGAGGCACTTAGTAAATAACAGACTTTTCTACATGAGTTTTCGCTCCAAGAAAGTTACTAGTGGTTTACCGTTTTACGTTTCTCAACTTTTAATGGATAAAAAAGGCATGTCTAAATGATGTCGTAGATTAATTTAAACTCTGATGTTGGTTTTGAATATAAATTGCGACAATAGTGTTATGTAGATGTAAAACAGCGTAAGAAACAAAAGAACAAACAACCATTTGTGAAGACTCAACTCAAAGACTGAATCATTCAAAGCAAGAATCATTTCTTTGTACAAATCAAAATCCTCTGGAGAGTTCTATTTCAATTCAGTCTCAGTTGAAATCAACACAAGCACCATTACAAATTGGGGGCTGCTTAAAGAGTGCAGCTTTTACTGTGCGCAAAAAGTTTTTCAAATCAAGAACTGTAAAACATTTAATATGAGTGGGTAGGCCAGAGAAGTGTACGAAAATTTTTGAACGTCATGCGACTTTGTCAGCTTTAGAGCCTCTGATGTCGGTCCTTAATTATGCTTTTATCAACGGTTAATTTGCAAAATTTTATATTTTAGAAAGCAAAAGGTGAAGTTGAAGAGTTTCTTAAACTCATTGGCATTTTCTGCAATGTTTATAAATGCATTAGTTGAAAATCTACACGAAAATTAATTCGAAGCCATCATTCTTTTATCGAAGCGTACCAACACTTTCCGAAAGGTAGTGTAGCAAATGTTGTATGTATTGCTTCGATGGTTACTGTACTCTCAGATAACTTCCATCATACGCTTTCGTCAGCCCAAATAAAATTCATTTCACTTTCTTTGCCTTTTGTAAGCCAATTTCTCACGTTTTGCAAACTCGTCTGATCGAATGAGAGTGTCGGGGTTTTCCATATACGCTGCATGCTTTGCGGACGCCTCCTTTCTTCTTTCATTCATTCATTAGCTATTCACACACAGCTGACGCACATCATGTATCAGTAGTGGTTGTGATATGCACTAATATAGTTGTTCACTATATGCAAGTTACTTTATTCCACTACTTATGAAGATATATTCAAATTTCCAACTGTCATTAATTATTGTAGATAAGAAAGAAGTTACCTAAATTTTCACCGCCTTTTGCCCCATACAGTTTGCATGATGATTAGCGCTATGAATCTGCTATATTCCTCCTCTTTGTCAATTCCACACTTGATGTTCACGGACTGTCTAGAAAAAACTACATGGAGGGCTTCCCCAAACCATATTATGCTTGTTAGATTATTTCGACCAAAATTGCAGCACTGCATGTTGCTTTGAATCGCTGACAGATTTGACTTACTGCTCCTTTAATTCTTAATGTCGCACAATTTAACCGCACATGATGCACCATGACACATTTATAGAGTCACAGATGAAGATTGTTAAACTTGCTTCAAAGGTTAGAAACAGGGATAATTCTAAAATTCTTAACAAGGAGGCTCTAGGTGCAATTTCAAGAATGGGTGTAGCCTATTTGCAGCTACACCCATATTCTTAAAGATGGAGGCACGGAATTTAGTCTATTTGTGATATAATATAGCCAACATGTAGAAAGATCTCACTAGCAACATAGCAGTGAAGAAATTCATCATAGCAATTTGAAACACATTTGAAGCAAGGTCAATGCACTTTGAAAAGCAAGATTGATACAAAATTTGTAGGAGGGTTGAGCCTCCCAAATCAACAAGAATTTTGACAAGAGAGGCTCCACCCCATTGGGCCTACCCCAGAAATCACTCCTGGTTACAATGTTACGAGAGAGTTGACTTGTAGACTCCATGATGCAATGTTCAGTGAAGCGACCACGTCTATATTTTGAAGAACATTATCGATTTTTTCACTCGAATTATTAATCTGTTTGACAATCGGCCATCCACTGAAATCCTCCACTATTTCATCAATGTGTTTCAATGCATGCTCTAGATCTGAGGCCCTCAATAAATACTGTTAGTGCTATGGCAAGTAGTACGTTTACTTTCTTCGTTTGCTTGTGAGGTGCTTCCTTTCCGAGTACATTTCGTAACATTATGAAACTTTAGATCTTATACAATGTTCCCAGCATAAAAATTAAAAACATAAAGCTCCGAGCTTTTAGTGGGCCAAATGAATTCGGGATACCGGTCAGACACCCCCTAGGGCAGAAGGTTATGCATTGTTCTAGATTATGTAATGTGATTTCCAATGTCAAATGACATTGTTAACATGTGCTATGCATAGAAACAATAAGACTATAACGCCAACTTAAGACACATGCTTCTTGAAAGCAAAGTTCAACGTGCTGGAAAGCAGTAGCGTGAGGGGTGCCGTAGTGGGAGGTTCGGAGGGAAGGCGCAGTTAAAGTTAGAAGAGCTTTTGAGACGCTCAACTCCCTACAGTGAGTATAGAGTAGGTTGGATAAATTCTTAGCTTGACCTGAACTTGAAATATTTTTAAAACATTTATTACAATAATTGCTTTTTGGCAGTTTACGATCTTTGTTTGCAAGTAGTTTGGGATCTGCTAACTAATATTGTATATAAACGACGGGAAAAGATACATTTCCATTACCAAAGCAAAAAATGGGCTCAATTAAGGGTGTGCTCTGCATGAACTGTCTACAGCTTAAACCCTCTTCCCACTTTTTAGGACGGCACCGCTGTCCTAAAAACTAGATTCTAGGTTTCTCTCATAAAATATTAAGGGCTGATCGGATATTTTTGGCAAAGAGCCTTGGAATTATCAAAACAATCAAATGAAGACGAAAGCAGCACATTTGATTCAGACCTACCTACTAATTTACACTTGGGAAGTGCACTGCCAAATAGACATGCATTACTTCCAGGATCTGAAATTGGCCTGAATAAACTCTGTAGATCATTAAGAGGAGCGATTCATTGTCGACTTGGATTTTAAAGTTGGATTTGACAAACAAACGGGGCTTATTATCTTTTGTTTATGTGGTTTTTCCAAATCGTATAGTCATAAGCTGCACTCACAATAAAGCGAAGAAATGGCACTAGAATAGGAGCTCGGAAAGAATGAACTTTTCTGCAAAACTGTCGATCGTGGTGACGATGGAATTCCTACGATAATAGTACATACTGCTTGCATAAGGCATATGGCTTCAAAGCATTTAGCAGTTTAAAAGCATTATGCATTAAGTTTGGTTGCCTGCAGGGGTGAATACAGGATTTTTGCTGACTTTAAAATTCTCCAAGATGAAAGCGACTTAGGAAATATTGAATTATACACATTTGAGATCACCTTTCCTACTATTCAGCAATAGTTCAAATGATTCTCTATGATTTGACAGAATAGCAGAACATGAAACAGCTCATCAAATCCAGTTGGTACTCAAAAGAGAAAATTAACTGCAACCTGCACAAAATGGTCCTCAGTATAAAACACAAACAATGAAGTTATTAGAGTTTTCGATCAATTAGCCATAGAAATGTCTCGATAAAAAGTTTCTAACGATAAAAAGTCTCTTTTTTGGTTAACATAGCATGCCACTCATTAAAAGGTTTAGAATTCTCTGAGACTGGTGCTCTTCAATTATATCTTTAGTTAATCCTGCAGCTTGGCAAATTTTGCATGGGCATTAGGATGCAACCAAGCATAGCAAGGAAAGGCCAGATAACGTAGAAGACAAAGCTTGAAACAACCATATTCCAGAAAACCCTGACTTTGTAGTTGCGTGCAGAGTCAACTGGCTTACTTTAAAGCGAATTAGTTCAAATAATCTTGGTTAAGACCGTATTACGCGTAACATGTTCAGTTGTAATCTGATCCAATAATGAGCTGTTTTGAAAAAATCTTGACGTGTAAAACCTACTTTGGCGAACTTCACTATTGGCGAACTTCACGCAAAATTTTGCATGCATGGCATCCCGAAGCAATAAGAAACTTGACAAACAGCTTCAGTTTGCAGGGACTGAAGCTACGCTTCTTTTCCAAATAGCTTTTTAACTACTGAGTCTGAAGAATGTCGAATACAAGATTCTTACTTACAAGCTTCCTTGTTGGCATAGATGCGAATGGATTGCGTGAAATTTACTATTCTGCTGAAGTGGAAGCGAAGACTTGATTATTTAAAATTTATCAAGGAATGGATAGTGTTGCCCTGCTTGTGGAATACTTTTGTACGGTAACACATAGACCAAACGGTTACCTAATATTGATTTGAGAACTTGCGAGATTATTTTGCTGGGAAAGTTAGTACAACTACAAAGTAGTTGGACTTACTGCGTACTGTGGTTTTGCAAACAATCCACGAACAGATTTCTTTTGTATAGAATATATGTATATATATATATATATATATATATATATATATATATATATATATATATATATATATATATACATATATATTCTACATGATTCTTAACATGACTTTTATATATTTTATGTATAGTTATCAATAAATATTTTCTGCTTCAAAGATTCTATGGTGTCAAAAGTGCTTTCATGGCTTTCAAAAATTTGCTCTTTTAATTGAATACATGGGATAAATTGTTGAGTATCATGATAAGTTGAATTAGAGGTTTACCGTGCCGAGCCGGCGGATATAAAGAAGTTGATACTCACTAAATATAAACAAATTATATACCATATGATAGCCTTCTTTCTATACGTTCTAAATATGCAAGAAAATTCCAGGTTTTCCTTAGGGGAGGGATGCTACAACAAAAATACAACTCACCAATATCCTTGCACTGGGCTTGTAGTACATGCCTTTGCCATCAAATAATCTCCCATTAATCCTCAATATAACCGAATGATAAAACTCTATCAACTTATCCCCCCTCTACCTTGATTTTTTAACCTTGTATCATATCCAGATTTTTGTCTCATTGCACCAGTTAGTACGGCACTAACTGGTGCAATGAGACAAAAATCTGGATTTCATCTGTTCCTGGTGTTTTCAGCTATCTACGCGTACAATTGTACGTAGCGCAAGAACTTGATATTACGGAAATAGTTATCTATTTCCAATATACATTCCCATTGATCATATTTCAAGCGTTTGTTAAACTTTTGCAATGCGAAAGTAGTTTCCGTGTGATCTTTTGCCTAACTACGCTAAAATTTTGAATTTACTTTGTTGACCACTATCACGTGACCTTGCGAGCTCTCTAGTCCTTCTATCTCTATGGGGTAAGGGCAGAAGGCGCAGCTAAAAATGCGCGCCAAGTTCAAAGCCGCATGAGTAAAATAAATGATCTCGGCCAGAATCGTCTTACGTTACATCAGATATTCGAAATAAAATCCAATCAAATTGATTTTATTCACAACATCTTTTAATCCCTGTTAAGCCCTCTTCTTAAAATATATTGTGTTGTTACACGAGAATATATGCCAAAACAGCTCATTGTTGGATCAGATTACAACAGAAAATGCTATGTGTAACACGGTCTTTAAAGTCATAGAAATCGGATAATAAAGGCACTAGGGCCCCATTCACACTATACCGGATTCATCTTGTACCATATTCTCGACCCAATCCCATATCAAAATTTCGTTCAATGTCAGGGACGCGAGGCACCTAGCCGAGTCATTTGTGCAGTTAAGTTGGAATCAAGTAAAAGTTAATAGCTCATACTATATCGGATACAGTTTTAGGCGTTGTTCACACTGCTCCGCTTCATTCACGTCACTAAAGGTGGATTTCCACTTACAGAAAATTTTCCGTGAACAGATTACAACAGAAAATGTTATGTGTAACACTGCCTTCTAAATTCTTAGAAATCATAAAAAGCCAATAAAGACACTAGAGCGTTGACTACTCAAATGGGACTATTGTTTCATGAGGACAAGATTGTGTGCTTTCATGAACCATTTTGTTTCAAATATTTTGGGTCAAGTTCACTCTTCGACACACATCCTACAGTAAGATAGTGTGTTATAGAGTATACGTGGTCCGACGTATTTGAAATACAACATCAAGGCCCTGTTTACACTGTACCGGTTGAATTTTAGCTGCTTAAATAATTGTACGGATTGGGCTTGCGTCTACACTGTACCTTGAAATCTATACAAATATTTGTCCTGTTTCCGGCTCAATTTGACCAGCTAGGAAAGCGAAGTAGTTACAAATTTTTCCCGGACAAAGATTTGAGCTGAACAGTGTAAACAGATTTGTCCGCTCATATTCATTTTCGGATTGTCAAGGAGGCTGAAGCTATCATCGAAGTCGAATATCCAAGACTCATTTGGAGGGAAGTGAATTTTGTAATGAATCGCAGAATAAATACGATAAGAAGAATGGTAATCGCTCCATTATTGACCTTTCTAAGTAAGAAATTTTCAAATTTTTACGTAGACAGTTCCATGATATAAGACAAGTTCAGACGCTTGGACCCTAATTCCACAGATCCATCATCCGTGTAATTAGCTACTACGATATCGACATTTATACGAAAGTAAATGACAAACAAAATAAACATGGGGAACCTAGTGAAAACCAACTAAAGGGTAAATCAATGAACCAAAACAATGGTAAGGGTTGATGTCTATTCAAAGGTGAATAGATTAGAAAGGGTGTAAAAGTTGGATAGAGGATGTTTGGGAATTAGTGGTTGGATGGTCTCCAAGGATGAATTAATTACTTTTGCTACTAATAATACTAAAATCCTTAGGAGATACAGGGTGACCAGTGGTAGAGGAGTGATTGTAAATAGGAAAAGAAAAGAATTGTTGCTAATCTTAAAACTTATATGGTGGCCCAGACTTGCCATTCAAATTTTTTCAAAATTTTCTGATTTTCTTTTTTCCTAGAAAATAAAAGGACTCTAACGTTTTTCAAACTTAAGCATTTTTTGGAATATAAAAGCAAATTTTTACGCGATAACTTTTAAATGCAAAGCAAAGCGAAAATTTTTTTCACCGCGAGCCCAGGTTTGCCACCATATACCAGTATACCTATCGGGAAAAAGCGAAATGAGGCTGGTGTTAAGCAATGTAGAGGTTGTGGTTGAGGAACGATACCAACTAGCGTATGTACACTTGATAAAATTAGTTACATTGGTGTCGCAGTCATACAACTGTAAATGGCGATTAAATTTTCGGTCAGTACGATAAAAGACTTGCGAACGATCGAAGAACGCACAAAGCTAGTTCTGTCAGGTTTGCAAAGAAGGTCAAATCAAATATCCAAATATCATGGTAGTTCTCACCAAAAGATTTCTTCTAACGTGTACTGTATGTCTAATGTATTTTAGTTCTTGAACATAGTCTTAAATGAATTTTTAGAACCAACTCCAACAATGCATGAAGAAGGTAGCAAATATGCAGGTCGTATAGTTTCGGCCTATTCGATGGCTTGTGTGAGACGTTGGCATTAGAGGCTTTCCTTTCAGCCAAACAACATTCTAAACGTTCCATAAGCCTAGCATTTTTTCATAGATTTGACCTAATTCGCTAGATATTTCGTATATCTGCTTGGTTTTTATAGTACATGAACAGCCACCAGATTCTGCAATTCTAGAGCTGAGAACCCAATTTTGACAAAAAGCCAGGTATATTAAACTCAGGGACTGGCCCAAGGGGACAGCGGTCCAGGACCCCTCCCAAACGGTAGTATTTCTATTGCAACCAATGTTATAAATGAACTTTTTACTTTTGGTGCCTAATGGAAGGGGGGTTGGAATAAACGAGGGGGGAGAATGAACAAAAATATTATACAAATGGCAATGGCTTCTAGTCACAAATCTATATCAAAGTAGAATAGCCATATTCACAACATGAAACAACGGTGAACCATACAATACATGTAAACAGTGTACCTTTCTTGTAGTAGTTTTTACTTTAAGACCAAAGAACAGTTTTTACAAGAGACCTGGCTGTAGATCTAGTAGTAAAGTTTCTCAATTTTTGCTCACCAAAGCTTTCTTAAAGTTTCATTAATTTAGCAAACAAAGCTGCAGTTAAAGCATAAACAAAACGTTAACGCAGCAAACTGTTAGTATTATAACACAACAAAATACCTTAGTACCAGCTAAAATTTTGCGCAATTTCATGTTGTATTGTTTTATTTCAGCTTTACATTGAACCAAGTAACGATTTCAATGCCCTATTTCTCTTAAGCAGTGGTGTCAAACTCAACTGAAGATCTTGGGAGGAATTTGCTGAAAAATTGTTCTGAGCAAATATTGTTCATAATTTTATAGGTCATAATGTTCCTATCTTAACGGATAATATTTTTGCCTTTAATAAGGGACGAAACCAAGTATTTAATCTTTGCATTTTCAATTATGTTGAAAGCTCGATTTTGAAGACGTTGGGGAGATATTATCTTTGTTTTGCTCAAGCTACCCCCAAAAAATATCACCAAAAGTCAAATGACTTTCAACAAGACCATAATAAACACAGCAGAGCTGCTTATGTCTCCTATCTGGCACTCTAGGCAATAGTGAATACTAGGAGAACCAGCTTTATAATGTCAGCTAGTATAGGCGAAAAAAACATGCTAGGTTTCAGTTTATTTAAAATTCCTATTGACACCCCTGGTCTAAACTGTCATAGCTCCTTCCTTGTAGTCCTGAAAGAGTCTTGAATTCTAGGGTGTCTAGTATTAGTTTGTGTATAAACTGGTTCCTTATGAAAAAAGCTTGTAGATGTTACATTTCAACATTTTCAACAACATGAACCACGTGCCTTTGCATATTATGTGACACATATCTCGTGCGAATAGCGACGAATCACTGACTTGCATCGTTACAACTACAGTAAATGAATTCGGAATTCCGAGAGGAAATTCTCGTCAAGTGTCCATACGCTGGTTGGTATCACTCCTCTACCAGAAATTATCAACGGAAACCTACAGAGGAATTTTTAACTTTCAAAGAAAGCATATTATTTGCATGTAGCTTCGAGGAAAACAAATGAAGAAGATGTCTCAGCATAATAGCTGATGACGTTGAGGAAAAGTGACTTCATTTGTTAGTCAGCGTAGTATTTCGATGACTTACAAACATAAATTACGAGAGGTTGCGGCCTAAATATTCCAAAGAAGAATCTGAAGACGTTCCGTTGCTACAACTTGCTGCAAGGACTAGGTGAGGCGGATGGCATATGAATAGCGTACTCAAGGTGCTTTTTGATAAATAATTTCTACATGTATTGATTTTACAAGCAATCTGAACCAACGCAGAGGTATACCGAGACACTTTCTAGTGGGGGAGGGAGTGTTTCGACCATCTGACCAACTACTGTTATTGAAAAGAGGTCATGGAAAATAGTGTGAGAATTCCTGTTGTAGTATTGTTATCATTTGATCAACTTTCTTGCAATCCCCCCACCCTCATCGCCACATCCTTGAAGCAACGACAGCTGTGCTCTTGCCTCATTCTCTTAGTCTGAGCAGTTCTGACCTATAGGAAAGTTGGAGTTCCGTTTTGATGTAATTTTGAGATTATTCTGTATCACTGAGCTTGTTTCTTGAGCAGTTTCTGTTAGTTACACATGGAGCTTTGATCAGGGCCAGTTGATTTCTAAGTTCAATTTGTTACTATGGAAAGAAACTAGTCCATCCAAGGCAGCATTAAGATTTGGATACAAAATTACAATAAAGTTGAACAACACTCACATTAACTTCCAATGCATTTTCTCACATGATTATCATAATTTTATGTATGGTTAGTGCTTGAAGAGAGAAGTGAAGTAAATGCATTGTGTATACTTTTAATAAAATTGGAGAGTGTTAGCAGTAGTAATTTATTGTAATGATTTGAGCCAGTTCTTTTTGTAGCCCCGAGGCCTCACGTCCCCAATATTTTCAAAATTGCAAGAAGTTTATCAAAACTGAGCCTTGCTACAAGAGAGTAATATTTTCCGTAACCTTTTTTTTAGTAACAATAGTTAGTCAAATGGTTGTAAAATCAGCACATGCAGAAATTATTTATCAAAAGGCACCTTGAGTACGCTATTCATGTGCCATCCGCCTCACCTAGTCCTTGCAGGAAGCTGTAGAAACGGAACGTCCTTAGATTATTCGTTGGAATATTTTTGGCCGCAACCTCTTGTAACGTATGCTTGTAAGCAAGCGCGCAACAGGAGGTCATGCCCGTGGGAGGTAAAAGCTGCCTGTGCAAGCACTTTGGAGGAGTAAAAGCCTTATTTTGTTGTGTAAATCACCAGGTTAATGGCTCTACTGGGGTGGCAAAACCATTAAAAATATTTCATCTGGGGGTGTAATGCCCCCGTCCCCCTTACAGGTATGTGCTTGTTAGAAATTCATTGAAACACTACAATGACTACCAAATGTACTCACTTTTCCTCAAATTCATAAACTACTATGCTGGCTCATTTTTTTCCATTTATTTTCTTCGAAACTACATGCAAAAATAAGCCTTCTTTGAAAGTTGGAAGTTTCTCTATAGGTTTCTGTTGATAATTTCTAGATTTCTCAAAACCAGCCTCGTTTCGTTTCTTCTCAAAAGGCATGCTGGTATACTGTGGCAAACCTGGGCTCACGGTGATAAAAGTTTTGTTTTGTTTTGTCTTCAAAAGTTATCGCATAGAAAGTTTTATTAATATTTCAAAAAAGGTTTTTTATGTTCGAAATAAAACTAAAATCCTTTTGTTTTCTAGGAAATAATGAAAATCAGAAAATTTTGAAAAAAAATTGAATGGCAAGCCTGGGCCACCATAAATCTACAAATTATCAACTTTCCATCAGGCTATAACGTAGATAACATTGTTTAATAAGTCCAGAGATACGAGATTTGAGATGTAAGCTACCAGGACCTAGGAAGGAAGCGACGAAGATACAACTAAATCATACATACGATGGCAGTAAATTACTAGTGTTTCTGAATTTGTACCGGCAGCAGATATCGGAGCAAGCTTAGCGATACGCTGGAGACTATGGTTGCAATACTTTGATACTTTCATTTTTGCCATTAGAAGTGCAAGCACAACACACCAGAAAGCCCTTTATTTTATCCTGCTGGTCAAGGAATGCGAGAGATTTTTGCTCAGTTGCCTGATACTAGAGGAAAAGATGCTTTCGACCTCATCAAGCAAAAGTTAATGGAATGCTTCGAGCTTCAAAGGAATAAGTGCTATGAAGTTTATCGTTGTCGTGAATCGAAATAAGGAGAAGCAGAAAGACTAGATAGTTTTATGAACTCCCAAGAGTTTTCGATATCATTTAAATCAGGACATCATGCTTGCCAGCAGATAAAACATATTCCCTCATGCTGAAAATAAATTTTTGCGATTTGGCTCGACTCTGCTCGATATTGGGGTGCATTATCTTGCTGGAAGACAAAATGCCTATTTCAGTCAACCTAGATAGCAGACACACTTTTGGGTACATTTTATCGCAACAGTGAGACATACTCGTAGCATTCACTTTCTTGCTACGTATCACCAGCTTTCCATAACCATTAGGCCTAATTTACCCCAAAACATGGTGGATATCATATTTCTGAATCCTGGTCAAGGACCTCTGGGTTGTAGACTCTGGTTTGCATGCCGCCAGACCCTAAACGTTATGTGATAATTTCTAAGGCCGAAGCGTCACTCTTCAGAAAAAACATCATTATAGCACTTTTATAGCCATTAACTGAGAACCTACCCGTAGCTCAAAACTAAATTTTCTGGATTTTAGTGCTATGTATATTAAAAACTTTAGATTGTTTTTGTTTATTATAGAAAAATCTGGCGTCAGCAAATATCTTTATATTTTCAAGCCGCAATTATCATTGCAAACGCTCTATGAGACCAACTGTACGAATTTATATGTTTGCTTTATCAAAATATGGTAAAATTTTGCCGCCATTTTGGATATGGCAGTGAAACACTTATGTGAGGTTAGTGTATTTATGCGGTTGGTAACAGAAAACCAAATTTATCAAAAGCCACACTTCATGTAAATGTTACAGTTGGTGGATATATATTCCCTGTCCTCGTTCATACAAGTTCAAACAATAACGTCATTGACAAAAACAGGTTTGACCAGTTGCAAGGAATCAAGTTGTTGCAGAGAAAAGTAAAAACATATCCAGATAATACCACCGAACTAGTGCAGTTTTTAGGAAGATTTGAGTCACTTATTGAAGCTCAATCACGGCATACCATTTCTAAGTCTTTGTGCTAAAGAAAGAAACATTGGATGTTTGTTATCAGCAAGCACTGCACAAGAAATGGGAATTATAAGCGTCAATTTGAACAAACTGACCCCAAAAATAGCCAGTAGAAACTCAAATTTAAAGTGATAACCTACAGATAAAGGAAATTGTCCAAGAATATAAAACAGTGATTACTGACATAGGTACGTTGAAAGGATATTCGGTGAAATTAAACATTGACGAGAACGCAATTCATGAAACACAACCATAGAGAAGAGTACCATTTTCCATTCATAAAAAGTAAAAGCCTAAGTGAAGGAGCTAGAATGTGAAGGCATTATGAAGTAGCTCCTGAGGACTCTCCTGTACAGTGGGTATCGCTAATTGCTGCTTTTCCCAAGATAGAAAACTCGGGTTGACTTTGTGTGGATATGAGAATACCAAATGAAGATATTGAACCAGTTAGGTACCCCATATTCACAATATATGAGATCAGTGTAAAATTAATGATGCAAAAGACTTTTCAGTAAATTAAAGCTTAATTAAACGTATCACCAATTGCCGTTAAATGAAGATAGCCGTTTTATCACCACACGTAGGTATATTCCGATACAAAAGACTTAATTACATGATTAATGCCGCGATGGAGATTTTTCAACATGTCTTACAGCAAAACCTGCATGGAATAAAGGGAGTACCCAATTTAGCGGACGATGTATTAGCTTTTGGAAAAACACGACATGAGCACGATACAGAATTACGAAATTGCTTTGAAACATTTCAAGACAGAGTTTGGACTATGAATCCAAAGAAGTGTAACTTTCTCAAATCTTTCATAAATTTTTTCGGACAGATCTTTTCGGCACAAGGAACTCACCCTGATCCAAAGCGAATTGAAAACTTAGAAAATGCATCTGTACCAGCCAATGTTAAAGAAGTTCGTAATCTGCTTGGAATGGCGAATTATAGCACAAAGTACATTCCAAGTTATGCTACCATTACGGCACCTTTAGTAGAGCTTACCAAGAAAAATGTAACTTTCGCATAAAGAAATGCCATCAAAAAGTTTTCAATAAACTCAAAACAGCACTCAGTCAAACACCTGAAATGAGTTATTTTGATATAAATCGAGACACATTTGTAACAATGGATGCAAGTCCAGTCGGCATTTCAGCAATTTTAGCTCACTCAACGCCAGGCTTGGACGAATACACCGTGATTAGGTATGCTAGTAGAGCACTTTCCGACGTTGAAAAACGTTATTCCAAAACAGAGAAAGAAGCTTTAAGTATCACTTGGTGAGTTGAACCCTTTCATTTATTCTTATGCGGAAACAGCTTACTTTCATTACAGATCACAAACCGCTAGTACAATGCAGCATGCATCCAGGCCTTCAGTAAGAATAGAAAGATGGGTTCTCCGATTGCAGCCCTATAGATTCAAGATATTATACCGAAACGGGCACGAAAATGCTGCGGATTTCTTGTCATGCCATCCTTTCAAGAAAGGAGAAAAACATCAAGAACATCTTATAAAAGAATATTCGAATTTCTTAACGCGGCATTTGGTATCACAAGCAATGACATTGGAGGAAATAGCAAGCGAAACAATGGGTGATAGTGCGCTCCAAAGAGTACATGCAGCAATACTCTAGATATGTGGGATGCTGATTATTTAAAGCCATATCGTTTAATCAAAGATGGGTTGATAATTGGAGCTCAAGGAATCATTATATATTGTTGAAAGAAAAAGTATGGTTTCCGGGTATTGACGAACTTGTTCAAAAGACATTACAAACGTGTATCGCTTGTCAAGCAGTCGGTAAACCAGCACCAACAGAACCATTGCACCTGTGAGACATTCCAAAAAGCCCTTGGGGGAAACCCCATATTGAGTTCTTTGGACCCCTACCATTAGGGGAATACTTACTTGTGGCACTAGATCGGTATTCACGATTTCTAAAGTTGACACTTTTTAAAAGAACTAAAGCAGAAGTAGTTATTCCAAAATTGGATAAAATATTCGCAGTCCACGGAATTCCAGAATGCATAAAAACAGATAATGGACCGCCAGTTTCCAGTAATGAATTCGCGAGCTATATTGACGTTCTAGGTATCAAATTTGAACCATCAATACCATATCGGCCTCAAGCAAATGTGTAGACAAGATGTCAGTAGCTTTCGTTTACAATATCATATAACTCCACATAGCACAAAGAAGGTAGCACCATGTGAACTACTTTCCAATCCAACCAATCCAATCCTATTTTGAATGTTCTGTTGCTTTCTAATTAGGTTATATAGCCTCTTTTTTTGATCTCGTCTTGAACTGAAGATTGGACATGTATGCATCAAAACATCTTTTTCAGATGTTAGTGTCTATAGGATTTGTCAATGTAATTTTTCAACGGTAGCGTCTAATGAAAGGATTTGTCAATGGTAGCATCTGACTAATTGTTAATGGTAGTGTCTGATTCATAAATGGGATGAAATGAAAACTAAAATTGAATATGATTATGGTTGTGGCCTTTTTCTTCAATTTATTATCAGGCTGCATTTTCAAAAGCATTTTATGACACTACAAAGAGGAACCGCAATTCAATTTGAAGCATGAGCTAGGAATATTGAAATATAATCCTGTTCAATCCTGGAATCATTTAAAGCAATTTCAAGGTGCGACTAGTATGTCACAAGTTAACAACTTGGCACTACTTCCACTTAGTAGACAAACATTACTCAAATGTTCAAATGGTATACAAGATGATTCACTTTACATACACAGTGAGAGAGGGAGAAAGACAGAGAGAGAGCGAGAGAGAGAAAGACAAGCTGCAAAGTCCTATCACAGATACTTTAATTGATGTTACTGGAGATTTGTCGATATAGAGGTGAACATTGCTACAATTTCAAAGTGACCCATGGTATGAAATAGAAGTTTATAGAAGAAGTAACGTTCAAGTTCTATGCAGACAATGACTTTGCTTTGATAATGGAAGTATTACATGGAAATTTCTTGACTATGCTTAGCTACCTAGTCTAACTCACCATGACAGACTTTGTATTTAGATGAAGTAACGGATAATTGATATTTTTTGTATGAAGAAAATTGCCACTTCTCCTTACATGCTAAGTCGTGCAAGTGACATAAATCTTTCTTGTGCAACAGTGTGCTACTTTCGTTCAACATTCTCTTTAATATTGATAAGGATATATCATGATACTGATTACTAAATACAGAGATATGAATGACATCATCATAAAGTTATGAAACATTTTGAGATTATCTAAGGGAATCCATTGAATACTGGGACAGTTTAGGCTACAATATCCATTGTTATAAGCTTCAATTTGATTTTCATCATTGAATAGGCAACAAATTTTGAAGATTCTGTTTCTGACCATTATACTCTTACTTATTCCTCGTAGCTGCTTTTAGCCAAGATACCATGAAATTGGGAGCATGGGCATATAATTTAAATTCAAACCGAAACCCTCTAGCACTAAGATACTTGAAGAAGATGTTGAATAAGGTTGTTGATACAGACCTGAAATAAGACTATTTATAGAAGTTTGGAATGAAGGAGGATAGTAAGATGTTCCATAGATTCTATGCTCTAGGATGGAGCGATTGTTGTAGGATGGACTTCCAGTGTTTGGCCGTGAAAGTACTAGAAAGTACCAGTGGTAGAGGTCTGCTGGCTCTGACAAGTCATATTGGGTCCAAGGCTTCACCAGAGGGATGATAGAGAGTTAAATCCTTCATTGGAGAGTTTAGCTCGAATCGAATAAATTCCGTCAAGATTCACGATTCCAGAGTGAACATGACTTTGCAAGTGAGATTAAAGGCGACAAAAAGGCCCATAGAAATAGTTGGGCTTGATAGAAGTTGTGTGAGAATTTGAGAGTGGATCGATAATACATACCACATCATATTAAAAATGCGCAGACTGATGTCCTAACTGGAGCCATAAGTACCCTCAAAACCAACAGCATAGACATTCTTTATCTTCAAATTTTCAGCTGCAAATGTGCGAATACTCGTGCGGATCTTGCGTTTAAATTTTTCTTTATAGAATCTCTTCGAAAGTTTATGACATCTGTTTAGATGGTATCCCCACCAAAGTAAGAAGCAACATGTCAACCAAGATACTCATGAACTGGTTGTCCTTCATGAAAATCGAATCGCACTTATCCTTAGCTCTCTCTGATATGCTCATGTTTTATAGTTTCAACTGCTTCGCACACTGCCAACATAAGGGCAACAGCACTTATGAAGCACGAAAGAGCAAATAACCACATACGAGACCAATAAAATCTTTTTTACCACTCCATACCCCTCTGGTTTTGGGAGATATCCGTAGCATGTCATTGGTGGTCTTAAGAAATCGCGATAGCCATCAACTATCAAGTACCCTATATCCTTTTCTTTTAAAGAGAGATCCCTCCTTTCATTTTCTTTTTGTGAATTTTTAACTATGAATCTTTGGAACTGCTTCAGATGACTGTAAAGCTTGCATACCACCATTCAAGATTTAGCTACAAGTTTAAAGATAATTTAATTTGGCAGTGAGAATATATAGCCTGGATAGATTTTGTAATGCGCATTCTGTAGCTCAAAATTGTCACTGCCACTTTATGTTATGCCTTTAAAATTTACGTGTATAAATTCCATATCTAAGCCATTACATTTTAGTAAGGAAAGAATTTTTTGACCTTTTTCTTTTATATTTAGCTTTTAAGTTGCCACTTTTTTGAATGATACTTCTGTATGTGCTATCAAAATTTTCAAATATTGAGGTGTAGAATCTAGTTACTAGGAGATTGGAATTTAGCGCACTTATACTCTTTTACATACTTATGACTATTCACGCTTACTCATAGCTTAAAAAAGTAATACACCAGCTACACATTACAGGATTGCTATCGGAGCTTGTCGTTTTCATGTCATATTTGGCTTGCAGATTACCTACAACGCTGCTATCTGGTTTCATAACACTCAGAAAATTTTGTGAAAATCACTCCACTGTGGAGGAAGCATGAAAGTCGCAACTGTCACAGTACTAATATTTTTGCTCATTCATTTTCACCTTCCTAAAGTCATTACACACTTACCCTGTACACTGCTGAATCACATTTCCTCATTTACAAGGCGTATTCTCGCTTCCATGCTCATTTGCGTAATAGCCTCTCATTCGTTCTTTTTCCATCTAGTTTCAGGCTTTGACTATATTCTAACTAATGATTTTCCTATATTTTCTCACAAGCCTCTCGTGTATTTCCTATTTCTTATTGGATAATTTTCACATGTAATTCCGTGTAGCTTCTTATTTGAATGGTGGAATCGTAGAAAACTTTAACTCTCAAATGCGTAAAGTGCCATGTCTCACTGGACTCATATCATTCTTTGATTTAGCACCAAGCACTTAGAAAAAGAATCATTTTCGTTTTATTGTGCTGACCGCTTGAATCTAACTGCCACCACACAATTCTTCTCGTCAGTGCGAAGTTTTGAAAAGAAATTAAAACGCTCCATTAGTGTAATTGCCAGTGTTGTGACGTAAGTCATTTTAAAGCCAAATTTTAGTAATTTTTGCTTTTCTAGACCATGCCTATCTTCGATAAATTGATTTTGCCTAATATATCATTTCCTAGAACATTCTCCATCAAGAATATAGCTGTACCAATACGATTAAATAATTGAGAAAGCCCAATAATAACAAGTTAAACATGTCACATTTGTAAAGACAAACTAATAGCATCAAATTCACTGCAACACCTTCAATATTGAGAGTAAAACTAGCTTCGCTATCCACTATAGTAAATAATAACGTGCTATCTCTTTCTCCTTGACTTGTAGAATGACATCACACCTGAGTTCTTTTTCAGTTTTTCAGTTTCTGGTACTTTTGAGTGTTCTCAGGCTTTGTTTTCCTACTTATCTCAAATTGGCTTTATTTTGCTACCCGTTTGGTTCATTTAGTTTGGCTGGACCAAGAAACCCTGGTAATTACTGTCTGGAAAATCTCAAATGAATGAAAAAGCATGACTCCCCCGATGATAATCCAGTATAATGTACTTGGAGCCCAAGTTTCGCATGTTTTGCTTAAATCAGCAAAATGCCATATGTGTAAATAAATAACTTTACGGAACCGATCAAAGTGTTTTATATTTTGTTTCAGCAATCTTTCTTGAGTGAAAGACAATATTTTCTGGTGCGGAATACGACAATGAGAAAGGGCTTAAAGAACGCTACATTAAGCAAATGTAAATTCGACCAAGAAAATATGTTTAATTTTCCTTAACGCAATAATATTTAACAACACCAATAAAAACAAAAAATGGGACCACCCGATTCAAGAGTTACAACTTTGCACTTGTTTGGATTTTTCAATCGAAGAAGCAGAACGACGACAAAAAGAGTCCACAAATTCATTTATCGATACTGACGATTGATCCAGGTTAATTCCATGAAGACTATTCAAATTTAAGACTATTACATTAAACACTATTCCAACTGACTTAAACAATAAGACTTAAATGGAGTGATTCGACTTATATGTTTCGACTCATGCTTGAGTCATCTTCAGTATATAGATAATGTAAATGGGAACAAATAAATAACATAAGATGGATCAACGTACACGTGATAAAAACCAACGTGGAAGGGACCATAAATGAGTAAGTAAGAACGTGGAAGGGAGTAATAAGGAGGACACAAATGCAAACCTGGTAAGCACCATAGAAAGAACAATATATCTCAAGAGAGAATATAGAAACCGTAAAGAAAGAACATGGAATAATTAGAACAGAACTATGGGAATAGAAGATGGCTGTGAATTGAGAGTGGATTTATCCCTTTGAATAAGAAGTCATGGAAGTCGCATTTTTTAAGTCAGTTTTAAAAGTTTTTAATGGAATAGCCTAAAACGGAATGATCTTCTTGGAGCTACTATGGATCAGTCATCAGTGTCGATATATGTATGAATATGTGGACTCTTTTTGCCGTCTTTCTCCTTCCTCTGTTGATTTAAAAGACTGCGATTTCCATCTTCAACATCAATATTCGGATTTTGCAGTAGATTTTCATACCTTTTTCAATATTTCCATTTTCAATAACCTATTGAATATTTCCATTTTCAATATTCAAGAGATGCACAGCATCTTTTGAAAGTCACACCAAAGCCAATACATTGGCTCTTTATGAAGAAATTCAGCTTGCTTGGGAGGTGTTCTTTCCTATCTTGCTGTTATTAACAAAAGGGAAAAATGGAATACGAAACGAGGCTAATTCCTTGAAAGGTCTGTACCAAGTCAATGGACAAGGAGTTTAAATATTATCACTTAAACCCTGGTTTAATATCTGCTAAAAATAAGCAGCTTAGTGACAAGAAAAGCTAAAATTTATCAATATTTTGTCTTACTAAAACTCATTGTTGTAACTTCTTTTACACTACTTCGAATTGGTTCAAATTGCTTGCTGATGAACTTCTGAGGCAGATTTTAGAAAAAGAAGAAATAAGTAAAAGTCTCGCATTTTGTCTGAGGAGAGCCTAGAGATTCACTATTTTAGCTTTGTTATAAACAAGGATATTTCCCATTGCATTTAATCTAGGAATATTGGTACTACGGAGGCACTACAGTAACATCAAGTTTGGTGCATATTTCATTTCTCTGTCTTGACATGTGGGTTTATTAACATCCGGAAAGATAATGGGACTTTTCTCTTCTTGAAAATTTTGAGCATGTGATTTGAAGATGTTGTTTTGAAGAATTGACGTATCTAAGCTCAAAGTCTTTCTTTTGCATTCTGCCAATTGACTTTTGCTATTAGACCTTGTGTACCCCAAAGCACAACTGAAAGTACATTGCTAAATGTGGACTGAAAGAATTCTGTGTTGCGTGCTTCTGCTTGTTTCCTTCAAGCAATAGGCTTTGTGCTGTTATTTTTAGCCCGAAATGGTTTCTTATGAGAACAATCTCTCCATCCAGTAATCGAATGCTCCACTCCACTGCAGAGGGTAGCATCTATGTTTTTAAGCAACCGTTGATTGGCCAGTGCTTTGCCGCCTAAATCAAAGTCCACGAGGCAACTATTCATCATTTGCACTCTATCTGAAGTGCTAGGTATTCTCTCAATTCAAATTTCATAGTAAGATGCTGGTAAGATATCATTCAGCGCAAAATATCTTGATCTTCTAAAGCTTAAAAATCTCCGTGTAGCCAAGCACAGAAGTATAAAGTACTGTTAATAGCCTTGCTAAGAAGGAGGAAGTTGTAAAATGGCATTACATCAATGGGTATAGAAGGAATATATTTCTAAGGGATTTAAACTCTCTGCCCAAAAGAGCAAATATAAAGGAGAACTGTCATAAAATTTGTCATTTGTCTTTTGGGAACAATTTCCCAAACTATCGTGCTGTCAAAGCGGAGTATGCTTATGATCACAGTTGTTGTTTTCAAAGTGAGTGGTATGTATTTTCTATGTCCATTTGCATGCTCCGTTTACGCAAAGCCATAAATCCTCTCTGAATGAGATGCCCATTAAGCACCTTTTTTTAGCAAAATGTTTCTGAACCAGCACTGCCTTAATAAATCTTGCAATCCAAAGAGGACAGTTGAGTTTCCACAAATTACGTTACACGTATATACACGCCATCCATTAATGCTTTTCTTTTCCGTTACGTTTACCATCCTGAGATGAGTAACGAGAATATCAGATAATCTAATAGGAATTTTGAAAGTGATTGCATTGCTCAAAACCTACCGTTTCCCATGAGAAACATACTTTAACCACTAACTTAATAACTTGAGATTATTGCATTTTCTTCACAGTAGTCGATCAGCACTTATTTTGGCTTGCTGATATAGTTGAACAATGGAATGTACTACCACAATAAAACAAAGAGGTAAAAATTCTCAATCTTGTTCAAAAAAAATACCCCTTTTGATTGTTTTAACGGAGATTACAATAATGAGGGATGAGTACATAACTGTCCCCATTAGAGGCGGGTACATACTGTCTTACGGGACTTCCGATAGACGGTCAAATTTCGCGTAACAGTCTCCAAAATTTATCATGAACGTTCAGAAACGAAATATTTTCTTTCCTGGTAGTTTAAAGGTGTTTTGTATATTTCCTATCATTAAGGGATTCACAGATCTCACCATTTATTCCAAAATTGAATGTACGAGATGGTCCATGTGGGATAATCTATCCCAGAACCAACCGGAGCAGTGGCTCTGCAGTGACAATGAAAAGATGACCTGATCAGCCGAACTGTTCTGGATCAGCCCTGTTAGAAGATTAAATATCTCATGATTATTCTGATGCATTTTCTCAAGACGAATGGCTTGTGTTTGCAGCTAAGTACAAATGTCTCCAAAAATATTGTACAATAATGAACTTTGTCAAAATGGGCGTGCTTTTCAGCATATTGTAAGATGGTCGAATGTTGTTATGTATCCACCCCTGCTCCCCACATCTGATGTTAAGAAAATTCCTGTATATCTTCTTGAAATTGGTTGTAATATGGTCATCTTGCATGTCATTTTTGATGGCTATATTCTCCATGACAAGATGCAGGTGATGAAAAATGATTTATCCTGTCTCTGACATGGCAACGGCTAGTTTTCCAAGCTTAGTAGATGACGACCATTCACTGAATGACGAGTCATTTGAATTTCGAGAGAAGTTAAGCCTTTGCCAACAGCTCCTCTTTAATTATCGCTTACTTTCAAATTGAAAGCCATTCAAAATCTGCATTTATGAAATGCATGAAGATAAAAGGCATTGAATTCAGTAAATCTTCAAGGTTTAAAAGGGCCCATTTTATGTTAAGCACTTGAGTGGAGGCCATAATAGCAGATATAAGGGATACTCAAAGTGTTTCTAGGAGCACTCATATTCCTAGACGCACAGGTGACATTCTCTCTCGAAGTTCTTTTCGCTACCCTATGAAAGCACCTTTCATATCTAGAATAAAACACCTTCTTTCATTGACTTTTCTGTTGAATTAAACCCTAATAGTGCGTTGTGCATTTACTGTGCTAGCTTCCCGTTATACATAGAGGAGCTTCAAAATACATAACGTAATCAAAGATCCCAGCTAAGTAGTCATGAATTTTTATTAGATGGTAAAAAGTATGAAGAGGTGAACAAAGGAGAACAATCTTATAGAGCATGGAATTTTCAATTTGACCTAAAAGTAGAAGGCTTTCAATTCTAAGTACTTATAATGCACTAGCCTTTGAAGAGCTTAAAAGAAAATGTTTTGTAAAAATCGATGACACACCTAACAGAATATCATTGCACAGTTAAGACAGAGAAAAGCAGGCTTGAGGACTAAGTGCTAAATATGTTACATTAGTGCAGGGGTGGCCAACCCGCGGCTCGCGAGCGGCATGCAGTTCTTTGCCTGGCTTTATGCGGCTCTTACATTCATTTCGAAGGATGTGTTTCTTATATATGTTTGCTTCACTTCAGAGGGGAAAGGATAGGGTAATGGACATGTGTCCCCATGAGTTTCCTGTGCCTCTTTGTGATGTCACAGGAAAGAATGTGATTCTAAAGCATGGTTTCCATTTAACTTTCTAGTGCCGGCGACCCACCGGCGACGTTGAATTCTTTAATGGAAAGACTTCATTTCAACAGCCGGCGACGCACCAGCGACGCACCGACGACCCACCGATGACCCACCGCAGACATCGAAGAAAAGTTGGAACTTGTTTAACTTTTTTTCTATTACGGTGCCAGTGACCTCGAGAAATCTATATGGAAATATGAATGCGGTGGGTTGCTGGTAGGTCACCGGTAGGTCGCCGGTAGGTCGCCGATAGGTCGCCGGTAGGTCGCCGGTAGATCGCCGGTAGTTTCAGAAGTTTGACTTTTTCATTTCATTTTTTTTCATTTTAAAATTCTTTACAGAGGGGGACTCGTCAGCAAAGGTACTGGTTTTCAAGGGTCCCTCCATCTAAACTGCCATACTAACAAATGTAAAAAAGTTAAAAATCTAAATATAAGTATGATCAAAGTTACAGCCATTGATATTAGAATGAGAAAAGAAATACTGATTAGAGATTTTTAAAAATGGATCATTTTGATAGCTCTTATTGCTTCATGGGTGTTTTGAAAGCACAATGAGAGGGCGCATATTGATTGACTTCAATACTACTAAGAATGACTTTCATTTCAGTTTCAGTTTAAAATTCTCTACGGAAGAGAGCTTATCACCGGTGGGTCGCCGGTGAGTGAAAAGTGTATGGAAACATGCTTCAGCAGCAATGTCTTCGGTGGATCGCTGACATTAAAAAGTTATATGGAAACCAGGCTTTAGCTTCTCATTGGTTGGCTACCCCTGCATAAGTGATATGGCAATATCTGTATGATATACAGTTGCACGATAGCTAGAGATAAACATATAATAGTAATAATGATAATCACTTTATTTAACGTTTGCGTTAAACATAGCTACGTTACAATAATATATAATGAAGCTAATCTAAGCCAACTTTTAAACTACTAAACCGCAGAGTAAGATCACAATAAATTTGATAAAACCACTAGCAGAACTAAAGAAAATACGTAAGTGTTAAAAAGCCCAGCGATGGTATATAGGGTCTACACAGATAGCAATGACAATCAGAGGGATTCCAATTTCTGATTTTCCTTTTGAAGTCTTTCAGGGAAGTGGAGCTTTTTATATGAGAAGGGAGTGTTTTCCACCATTGTGGTCCTCTGAAACGTATAGTTTCCATCCCATATGACACCGTTTTTAATTCGGGCTGCAGGAATTCATTATCAAATCTAAGATTATAGGAGTTGTTACGCAATGGGAAAACTTCCCACATGAAACTGGGGTTTTAATAATTTTTAGTTTTAAACATTTCAGTTAGCATCACTTTCAAATTTTTGACATGGATAGTTGTAGATGAATCTTTTTCTAACAAGGATTGGAAGCTCGAGTTTTGTTCTCTGTAAGTAGTTCTTAGTGCGCGCTCATTAAGTTTATTAATATTATTGTTAAGTTTCCTGCTATGAAACATCCATGCTAATAGGCAATATTGAAACTGGCTATATATAAATCTCTCATTAAATCAGACGAAGGATATACTACCATATGTTTCCACAAAATTATTTAGTAAAACAGAAAATTAAATCAGGTATATTTGCAAATAACTATGATAGTTTTTGAAAATTCAGAGTTCGACAAGCATAATTGCTAAGATGAGAAATAGATAATTTTTCATTTAAACTAATTGCATATTTCGTAGACTTCAAAAGCTATTTTGCAGAGACCAAGGCAGTCCTTAAAGATTGACGGAGTACTACTTCTGGTTCAGTAATATGCTCCCCAAGATATATCTCAATACAACTTTTGGCCATTACCTGCAAGAGTTCAGGGAAAAGTCGCCTCCCATGCCAAAAAATGTAAAAAATCAAGCTTCTTACAATGTTTTCCTTTGCTAAGCTTCCTTTCCATACAGGAATCATTTCAAAACTCAAGGTCAGGATCAGGAATGTCCTTTCGAAACTTCCATTTGCTGCAATCCTTACAAGAACCCTGTAGCTAGACAAGGAATGATTTTGTGTGTATGAGTCATAAACATGTGGAATCCCGCTTTCTGATGAACGCCGCACTTCTAGCCATTTGTAAAGAACGCCGCTCTCCAATAGGCGCCGTCAGAGATGCCGGAGTGGAAAGAAATGGGTCAGAAAATGCGCTCGTCCCCAAATTAAGTATCAAGATACTCGGAATCGTTTTGAACACTACTCAACTTCTTCGCATCATATCAAAAAGTAATTATCACTACAAAAACAACCACAACCATACAACAAATGGTAGCACAGCTTTTTCTGGCAATGTTTTGCAATTACAAAGAGAATAAAGTGACAACGTTTGAAGACGCGACCGGAGTGATCGGAAATTTTTTAAGCTTACGCCTGCTAGAACTATGGAAATTGAGTTAGGAAAGAAGAACAGAAGTATGTTCACAAAGTATGGACGTAGAAGCTGGTTTAGCGGAAGTTATGTGTCCTTACCTACAAATGTAACAAATTAAGCAAACCTCGGTGTAGTCCGATGATTATCTTCCATGCCTAAAACCAAGCGACAAGGGATTTATATGAGCAGCACGTTGCGCTCGACCTGATTCAAAGACATACCAGTGAAGCTTGCCAGTCCTGAAAAGAGAACTCTAGAAAAAGGAGAAAATCGCAGCATTGTAATCAAGGGTGGGGGCATATAACTCCCTCGTCGTTTGGTTCTAGGCATGGAAAATACTTAACATTAAACTACACCGAGGTTTATTTGATTTTTTGATTATTTTCCATCCCTAGAACCCAAACTCCATTCGGCATTTATATGAGACTTCAAAGAGACTGACAAGGTGTCAAGTCAAGCATTTAACAAGCAACAATGCTCAATGAATGAAACGATATGCTGCAGAAAGAGCTATACTATAATAAAGATAATCAAGTAGTTACTGCAACTCTAATAGTATCATATTGCTAGATTTAGGGTCTACAATATTCTCTGTCGTGAAAGCAAGTAAGACTATTGCAAGTCGACTAATCAGCAGATCTACTTTGTTCCGCCAATGAGGGCCCTAGGCTTATGGTTTTGAAACTTATGATTATAAAGCCAAGAAGAGATTGATCTGAGTGATACAAAATAAGATTTAAAATGATAGATAATAATCCAATAATCTAAGTGACCCAATGGTTTGATAGTTTCAGTTATTGCATCTATATAGCCATAGTAAGACTCATAAGTAATGATAATGCTATCAATATATGGTAATGCAACATATCCTTGTTGCCTCAAAAAATGCTAGGGCTGCCTTAAATAACTTTATACATTTTCTTGGTTCACCCTACAACCAATAGGCAGACATGTAAATTTATATAATTCCTCCTGAAAACTGAATTTCAAATATTTCTGATGCGATGCAAAAAATGTGAAAACAGTAATAAACATCTTTTACATTCACTGTGCACTTGAAGCTGTTTGATCCTATTAATGTAAACTCATCAAAAAAGTATCCATATTAAACTGGCTATAAGGTATAAATTCATTTTATCTAATTAGATTAAAAATCATCCCAAAAAGGAAAGCAGATATACAATGCCATGCTCTGATTTTGAACACTTGGATGATACAGCATCCAATTTATAAGCGAAAGATACAGCCTCCGAGTAATGTTAGGATTGAGGACCTCATTGGCTTACTTGAGGTCGAAGCAAAACGTTCACAATTTGTAAGCTCCACTGGTCTATCCAACGAAGGAAGAATCGATGCTCTTGCTTTTGCTAATATTGTACTAAAAAAACTGTTCTATTGTGCCAGTAACAGCTGACATGTCTTCTTGCACGTCCTACAACATTGCAGCTTGCGAGTTGGGAATAGCAAGCGTATCACTATGTTCAATTTCAGAAGACGTAACCGCCCCCTCGTGCAACTACTGTACTTGTAGCTAAGAATCAGTATTATTGGAAATACTACATAACTTAGGAAGATTTACTTTATCCATAGCCAAAAACAAGAATGATGTGTATAAATACGTTAAAAAACGCTAAGAAACAAATACAATTATCAAACAAGTGCAATAAACAACAGAAAAAGAACTTAAGCATCAATTGACACTTGACTCCACTTGCTTCTTCACAGGTCAAAGCGTCACATTGTGTGCCATTTTGACTTGTAAATTCACACCCTAAAATATATATTTTTTCCAAGAACGATACCGCATAATTTACAGGCCATTCAAAATACCCCCAAGGAGATACTTTTCTGAAATAACATCCAAAAAATTACGTCCATCTGGGATTTTACCTTACCAAAAATGACGCCCTGAACCTGAAAATATTCACCCCAAAAACTGGCACATGCTGTACTAGTGCAAATGGTACTTTCCTCTACCAGGGTTCGAGCCTGCCCCCAAAGATATCATTGCAGAGTTAAGCGTATGTCTTTGTATCACAAAGTTTTCCTATTATCAAAATTATCACAAGAAATCATGCACCATTATCATTAAGAATTATTGATCAATTTTCTATCTGGAAGAATCTTTGCTGAAAGTGCTTAGAGTCCTTGCCTTCGAGTATTATATTTGCGTGTTAAGAGTGCCTTTATCTACTAAGGGATCAAGCCAAGAAACTAGTGTGTACAATCTATTCTCTTGTACCGCAGTCTTTATCATTTGTAGGTGGTGACTCGACCAGTTCATTCCACGGCAAAGGAGAAGTCCTTACACTTAAAGCGGCTCGAAAACGTGATAGCCCAACATTTCCACTCCGGCTGGAAAAGCTGGAAAATGTGCCTTTTCAAAATTTAGCTGGAAAAGCTGGCAAATCATAGATTTTTTTTGCTTTGGCTTTTAAAGCTGGAATTTTATTTATATAGATATTAGATATTAGATATTTAATGGCGTTATTAGATGAAATACAATTTTATCGAGAAACTGGATTAAAGAAGACAAAATTGTTCAATATCACATGGTACAGAGCTTTTTCACCAAGTCGAACCAAAAATTGGAAGTTATCCCTATGCTTTGCCAGAGTACATAGTAGATCCTTATCCTTCGGAAGTGGTTTACCGCAAGACATTGAATTCATATAGGACATTCCAATTTATTGGAAATTTTAAGGTCAATTTAAGGTTGGAATTTCATATCAATATTCATTGCATGACTGGAACAAACTGTGCTTTTTCTGCCCAAAGGACGGCAAAAGGTCGTTTTTTCCATAACTTTGGCTGGATTTTCAATTCTACTTCAGTGGACACCCTGTAGCCACTGTGATGCATTTCTAGAACTTGGTGAAACAATTGACTTATCTCCAAACCTCGTTGAATCCTTAGGATCCTTCGTTTGTTGCCTTTACGGTTTGGAAAGTGAGGCAGATGTCAACTCCGCAATGTACACTCTATTTAAGGAAAGTACGGCGAAGAAAATCTACCACCAAGCCAAAATTCTTTGCCGCTCCACATCAAGCGTGCAAATTACGAGTGTTTCATTCGACGGCGATGTTGCGAGGCACTTATCAATGCCCCAAGCCCTGTGGAATGTGGTTGGCTGAATGATGAAATTTCCTTGCAGGTCCATTGGCTTTCAATGCCAAGTGTTATGGGGGTAGTCTGCACGGATACTTGCCAGTGCATCAGGTGCGGCAAATGCCCTGATCGCCCATTAACTAAAGAGGAGGATAAATATTGTTATATTTAGGGAGATACTTGGGTCTCGTCTCTACTTAATTCCTATCCCTAAATTATAACATAGAGGAGAGCGTGAGTTCTCTCGTAGTGATATAAAGAATCTCTAAAAAAGGCTATGTAAAACTTACGACCTTTTCTCTTTAACACAGCAACTATCCTGAGGGTCGCTTTCATCTACTTGAGTTACTTCTACTTCTTCGACGACAACTAACTTTACGATAAAACTAAAATAATTTATAATACTCATCACAAAAGATGGCGCAATATAGAAAATATCCAATAATAACGTTAAGTCCATAAATTGCCCAATAGACAATGTCTTAGGTTTCTTTGCACAATCATGGTGCAATGTTCCTTCTTCAGTTCGTTGATGACGAATTCCGGTGATGTGGAAGAGCCAGGGCTATGTTATAGACCTCGTTGAGATGAAACAAATGGCATTTTTCAAGTCAAAAGTAGATGCATATAACAGGAGCTACAAATCAGGCAAAAGTGCTGAGTCAGCAATTTATGAAAACTTAAATCCTCGTAGATCATAAATTACAATAACTGGGTATTCTGTTGCTTATTCAAAATGCTTCATCAATTCGATCTCTTTGGGGCTAAAATAGTTAATTCCAGTTAGCATAAAATGTTTTGAAAATGGCTATTGTGATGTAATCTAAACTTAGGCCCTGTGTTTTTGAAAATACTACGGCCACTAGAGGTATGAACTACTTCTATTCTTGTTTAGCACCTCAAAGTGCACTAGAATCAATTCTTTAAAGTTAGATCAGAAATTTGAAACACAGAACTCCTTATTTAAGAGCCTTTATATGTCATAGAGAATGGCCTACAATGAACGCTGGCCTCTAAGGAACCCCGCCCTCTAATGAACACCACATCATAAAGTTCGGTTTTGTGAAGAACGCCGCGTCGCACATTGGGCTGATGAGAGGAAATAGGACACGAAAATTATTTTTCTGTTTTGCTCTCAATTTGTGGTCAGATGTCTAGTGACCCCACATCATGATATTTAAGATCATTTTGTAAGCATGCAATACTACGTAGCTGCCCGTCAATACTAAAATTCACTTCAACTTTTTATCACGCAAGAATCCATAGAAGTATATTACTAGACCAAAATGTTACGGAGATTT
Organism: Cassiopea andromeda; assembly: GCA_018155075.1. NCBI lineage: Eukaryota > Metazoa > Cnidaria > Scyphozoa > Rhizostomeae > Cassiopeidae > Cassiopea > Cassiopea andromeda. The sequence continues at coordinate 93,077 of WIPJ01067792.1, forward strand.
CAGATATGAAGTCTGGAGTATCTTTTGAGGTCGTACAATTGAGATAGAGCCCTAAATCATCACAAAATCTCAAAGTGTTGATCCAATTTTTGCCTATTTGGTCAAAACTTCTTGTTGTCACTAGATATCAATATAGAGACTGTCATCAATAAGTGGAGGAGACTTGCAGCTTTCAAAAAAGTGATTAATCATTGTTAGAAACTTTTGGGAAAGTGCATTGTAGCATTTTGATGTCCAGCATCCAACATAATTTTTGGCCATTCAATTACTCAAAAGCCAGAGTCAAACCAGGAGCATAGTTTCCCCTTAACAGAACCATTAACATGGAGATTTAAATAATCAAAAATAGGCTCTGACACCCAATGTGATGTCAAGTGTAAGCTTTGCCTTACCAGAATATTCCCTCCAGCTTCGTGCTTGCATCAAACTATTCAAACATTCATGAAATTGCATTTCCGCTTCAATGAAATTTGTCCTAAAGAAAATTAATTTTATTGATTTAAATGTGAAACAATGATATGTACTTTCTCTTATCAACTATTTTGAAAAAAGTACTTTCATTTAGAAATCTAAATCTTTTTGAGGTAAACACCTTTTGCTCAGAAATTGAAACCTTGTGAACGCAATACAGACTCCTACAACTAACTTGATTTATGATTCTGGCAGAGAAAGTTAGATATGCTAAGGGACGCATAACATTTTAAGGTATAACAGACAGAAAAACGATGTTTCAAAAACTAAAGAAAGCCCTCTAGCAGACGTTGTCAACATTAATATCAGCTATAACAATTAGATTAGCTTCAATCGACACTTTGCTACTTCACGGAAACAATGTACATTGGGTTCTAAATGCTACATATGTGTTGGTACATGCAATCTGCAAACTGCTTTTGTCGGTTTTATATTTAAAGCAAGTGTGTGGAACACCGTTCACTCATAATGTATATAGTGAAAAAATAGATGCTAAAATCCACAGCCCCACTGTTTCAACAATGGAAAGCGTTCTGGACATGTAAAGTTTCGATGGCAGATGTGATTAGCATCATTTTTGCAAAGTTTGGTATTGGTGACCTCCGATTCTGCAGACATATAGACTCCCAAGGACCATTTTAAGTTCAATTATATCTAGCTTTTCATGTAGAGAAAGTTCTGACTTATCAATCTTTAGTGAGACTTCCATTTTCCCAAACTTAACCAAATAAGCCCCTGGTACCGAGTTCTTTAATGGAAATACCCAATCCTTTGCATTCTGACCTCTGATTTCTATTGCAATTATTCCCCGTAGAATGAGCCCTCGGTATAAAACAACGAAATGAAGTTGCAAAGTACCACACTTGGCCCCTTCATCACAAAAACTAAGGAATTTTTTTTGATTGCGTTAGAAAGTTTGGCATTCGTGTGAGGGCAAAATGTTTAAATGCGTAATGTGTTGTGGTTAGAAGTGTCATGAGCATGTGACACTGACAGTTCATTTGTGGCACTTTTTTATCTACACTACGAAGGGTACCGAAAGAATTACAAAACTGTGCGGACACATTCATGTGATTTCTACTAGATATTCTATTTTGTTTTTTTTCATAGATATTCAGAATGAGAACGGTACAAAAGAGTGGGATCTCTAATTAATAAAGCAAACTGCTTTATGCTGATATTTTAATGCAAACGGTTGGGGCTATTCGAGAAATTATCTAAATTTAAACTATTTGGCACTTTCCAAGAACCTGATAATTGTCGGGTACGCTGGAATGATTATAGAGTAAGTATAATATACAGTAAAATCATATATGATTTAATACAATCATTTACAGTAAAAAGTTCCCTTTTCCAATCATACATTGCTTCTATAAATAGTTTAGTTGACCTCTGCTCTACCATATTAACGTTTAGAAAACAAGCTATTACTTTTCACAAGGGCACTTTTGCTCCCCCTAATGAAAACCAGGAGAGGCACTTGCTCCCCTCTGCCCCCCTCCAGCATCCCTGATGATCGCTAATCATTTACAGAGAGCTTCATACGAAGAATAATTGACTGGGCAAAAGAAGATTTTCTACCAGAATACGGTAGTGCAAATGCATTTAAATACAACCGTAGTGTTGGGTCATGTGATTTTTTTAGGCAAGAGGTCATTTGTATCAGGTATCATTCCCTCTATAGGCAACGAGCAGTCCCTAAAAGTTTTGACTCCATAGTAGAGTCATTATCAGTGGAAGAGATAGTTAAAGTTATAGTTAATTATAGGAATAGAACAAAGGGGATACCAGAATAAACGGACTTGAAAAGCGAACGCTAAGCTACTTATGCTGTGAACAATGAAAACATTTTAAATATCTACAAGTCGATTTTTTAACGAACCCGATTCATGGCCCAGTTCTTAAATTAACACCTTTGGATCTCTCCTGACCACACTGCATCAGTAAATACTCCTTGGTAGTTCCTTAACTGTACATTTAGTGCTCAGTCATTTGAGAATTTGGTATTGAGCACTTTTTCGATCTTCATTTTATTGAGTTTCTTTAAACGACAACCCTTCGATGTTCATTCATATCCATATTTTCTTTCACGTATGTCATAGCATATTTCACTCTTTTAATCTTAGCTTGCACTAATATACAATAATATTATTTGCTGCCTGCTGGCACTGGTAGCTCTACCATCCCAAGGAAATAGAAGAGACGTAGGAAAACAATAGTGACTGGTGCTAGTTGCTTGCAAGGATTGAAGCTGCCTGCGGACAGCAATTGTAGCACCCACGCCTTTGTCAGACCCTGACTTGCACTTTCCTCTCAAGCCAATGATTAGCTAAGACTTACTTTTTATGACCTCGTTTGAAGTCCATTAAGGCTCAAACTTTGTTCTAATTCAAGTTCCGATATTTACTACTAGACTACGTCATATAACTTTCATTACATTTTCTCATACGCACCTTTCCTGTTTTTCTTGATTATGATTGGCTAGTTTTGCTCTGGGTATGGCATTAAACTACATCCGGTTTTGGAGTTTTGACGTGGGATAATGAGGTTACCCTTTGCCACAACTACCTCCAGGTCACCCTTGGGCAAAGTGCAGCACCTGTCAGCCTACTCCGAGACCTTGAAATACCGGGTTGATGTGTGGAGGGCTTTAGTCGAGTCCAAGCTGTTGGCAGCACGACAGCAGTTTTCATGGAGGGCTAGAAAAGCGCAGCCTATCCAATGGTATTCATGATTAGATGCTTGGCGTAAGTACAATCTAACTGGAAAGTCACAGCAGAGATCACCCGCCTAGTTAGTTGGCACTGAGGACAAAGAGAGAACCTTGGGGTAGCTACTTTATCTGTTACTTAACCCCGGACTACTCTCCATGTTAATGACAAGGAAAAGCATCTTCATGCAACATCGGTCGTCGCTTAGATAAACAAGGACCGCGTTGTCAAGTGGGTGACCAGACTTGCAATGATAAGTGTGCTACTGGAAAGCAGTTAAGGAGAAAATTCAGAATGGGTACATGAACTGTTCAGAGGATGAAAGAGCTTGCAAAGTTAAACACTGTCTGTAGCGAAATGGATCAAAACAACATGGAGATACTTGGAATATATGAAACTAACTACACAAACAAAGGCAGCTTTCGGACCCATGATAACCAGTTGATTATATTCGCTGGAAAAGATGAACGAGATGGCTACAGTCATGGTGTAGTAACAATGTCATCAAAGGAAAAAAGTACCTCACTTCTAGGATACAGTCCAATTTCAGACAGGCTAATTGAACTTAGAATTCAAGGAAAACTTCATAATAAAGCATTATTCAGTATTATGTTTCCACAAGTGCTGCAAGTGATGAGGAAATAGAAAAGTTTTATAATTCGCGCTGCAAGACACATTGGATAGTGTTCCTAACAGAGACGTTGAATAAATAAAGGGTGACTTTAACGCAGAGGTGAAAGAGCTGAAAAACAGCAAATCTAGCTGTAGAAAATTTGGTTTAGGTGTTAAAAATGAAAGGTGCTGGTTTACTTGAGTTGCCAATCGAATGACCGTATGGTTGTTAGTACAAATTTTTGAACATCAGCCCCGTCATCTTTATACGTGGACTTCTCCGGATAGAAAAACACGGAACAAAATTGATTATATCATAACAAATCGGAAATGGAAAAGCGCTCTAAAGAATTCCCAGGAACGACCATGTACCAACTGTAATACTGATTATCAATTCTAGGTAGTCGACATGCAAGTCTGGCTCAAGAAATTGTGGAAATTCATCAACCCTGTAAGACTGGATTATAAATCTTTTACTTAAGAATACAATGTAAAAATATCTAACTCATTCAAGCTCTTTTGGAACTTGATGAAGAAAAGCCACCAAATGAAATACGGCAAGAAGGCAAAGATACCATCCTACGTGTAACCAGAAGTATTTTTCCAAAAAATGAAAGAACCCATAATAGATGTACTTACTCCCTTCGATGTTTTTCTCAACTTCTGCTTCAAGATCGAACAGAGCATGCTTGATCTCATCGGCATTTGCACCTTCCTGGCTTGCATCATTAGTGCCTCTGTGGATGATGACGGATGATGGTCGCTTTTCCAACAGTGGTTGAATATAATGGTCTCGTATGTCTGCTTTAGTAGATCCAGGAAAAGCACGCACATTCACATTACCTTTGCTACTGAGATAGCAGCACTCATCCAAGCCATTGAGTATGCTGTCATCTGCTATAACTGTAGTTTTCTCTTTCCAACAATGCACATTTAAACCTAACCCAGTATTATTCACCTGAAAACTATCACCAATCTGAAATACCCTTTCTGAAGATATGTGTTTTTCAGCAACTTTCTGTACTTCATTATTTCCGTTAACATGACCGTTTTTTCCATTGATTCTACACCCACCACTTTCCGTACTAAACAATTTAGATGCAATGCACGATACATTGTCTCCGTTGGGATTCAAGAATTTCCTTCGCCTAGATATCAATAGGATTCATCTTGTTGTTATCTCTTTTAGCTGGAGAAACAAGAAGCTGTTGGCCATGGCTTTTGACTTTTTCAAATGAAGGATTTTCTCTCGTAGACCCAAAATTTTCCTTCTTCAACTGAGCTGTCTGCAGTTCATCTTCTTGGTTGGTACTTTCAATTTGATGAACCTTAGCGCGTGGAAGTTGATTGGCGTTTATCAATCCGATTGGGTCTTCAACTTTGATTGCAACCATGCGATATCCAATTTGAGCTCACAGTTTTCTAAAAGCAGCCTTTCGTTTTTTGGACCAAATTCATCAATCTTCACTTGGAGGTCTCTTATATCGTCATTCAGTTTCTCCACAATGTCCAAATATAATAGAAAGTCCGTTTTCTCTATGGGACTATTTTGTTCATCAGGTTGAAGTTCTGCACGTGGGGTAGGAGATTCAAAGTTAACGGGGTCATTAAATGCTATCAGAAACATCAGACTGATCTTCTAGCTCAACAATTGTCTCAGAGTCTTCAATATTCAAAACATAGTAAGAATCTTTACTTTGTAGTGTCATAGATATACACATATTTCCTTAATTAACAAGAGATGAAAGGGTCTTTTGAAGGCGTTCGATGGCCATTCGTCTTCGAAGCCTCCTTTAGCATGTTATCCCCATGCCGCCTTTCTTTGCCGATATGCCTGATCCTAAAGCTTCATATAGTATTCTCTCTTCCAATAGGTCTTCCATTCCTAGTAACACTTATATTCTTTGATAATATACTTTTTCACATCTTACTTCTTCGCAGCTACCCTAAATGATGTTCAAATGCACCTTAGTTTCATAGAAGAAGATTCAGTGCACGTTATACTTGAGTTACAAGTCAATTTAACTTCTATTGACAAAATCCAAAGTGTCCTGCGCTTTTCTTTTCCATCTTAGAAGAGTTTTGCACCAAAGTGTTAGAAACGTGAGCCAAAACTTGCAATGGACTTTGACGTACATCAATGTATGTCAACTTAGTGAGTCTCCACTAATATCTGTTCAATAGTGTGCAGCGTAAATCATTTCCTGTAGGAAAACGTGCTCATGTAAGCCGACATAATTTTGAAGTCAATTCAGCATTTAAAGGCAGAAATTGTAACAGGAAGAAAAATTTGCAAAAGTTGCGAGATTTTATTCGCAACTCTTATACACAAAGTTGCGAGAAACCATTTTCGAAAAAAGATCTGGTAATTAAATTTATTACGGACGGATTTGAATGGAAGAAATAAGCAAAAAATTTGAGCTTTTGTAGATTGCTCGCCAAATTTCCTAAAAACACTCAAACTGGCGGATTTGCTTCTATAGTACCTTTTGAGGAGAATTCAGAATCAAGAAAGCATGAACCTAGTAGTTTCATTAAACAGGCTTTTTAACGCAAATCAAAAGCTTTTTACATGTAGTAAACTTAAAAATTGCTTTCAAGTTCTTCGTCGCTTTCTTCTTCGGAATCATTGCTCAGAAGGCATGTAGACATTCAAAAATTTTTCAAGAAGATATCTATAATGACAACAAGTGACGAGAAAGCGGAGAAGGATACAGATTTAGCAGTTATTCTTTTTCTTCTTTAGTATATAATGACGGGAAAAGGCCTTAGGGCCAATAACAATTCCCCAACAAATGAAAAACTTGGAAAAGAGAGAAAGGTTAAGTGGATAGTAAGATAAGATCAAGTTTATTGATGTTAGATTTGATGGGTGATAAGTTTTAGGATTCCGGAAAAGCAGTGGAAGGCAATGTGGTCTATAGTTGAGGCGTTCTTGGAATGAAAGATGATTGGTGAGCTAGAGTTCGCGGATTAGGTAGCATAACTTGGAAATGGTGTGATTGAGTAGAGCTTCTCGTTGTTCGAATACACCTCACAGGATCAGGAATGATATTCTTGATTTCCAGAGAGCAATTTCCGTGAAAATATCGGTAGAAAATGGAAAGATCTGCAACAAGACGATGATGGCAGAGAGAAGGAAGAGAATTGGTGAGGTTTCGATTGTTGATGAGACGGATTGCTTTAAACTGGACTTTGTCACGAAGATGGAGAGAAGATTTAGGAGCACCGCCCCAGACATAGAAGCAGTACTCTAGAGAAGGTCGAATCTGAGAATTGTATATAGTTAA
>WIPJ01067792.1:100482-128520 GCA_018155075.1 Cassiopea andromeda
TATATATATATATATATCTCTTCGCGTCTTCCTATGGTTCTATCCTATAACTGGCCTAGCAGCAACGCAGCGAGCAAAACTATAAGCAAAGCTAAAGTGCTAGCAACAGAACAGTAAGGAGGACTACCCCAATAAACAATACAATAGATTGTCTAACTTAACGACTCACATCCAACATGATGTGAATTTGGAGCCTGAGCAGAGTCTAAGTGCTGTTGTTGCTAAAAAAGTGAAATTAAATATAGAAAAGTTTATGATTATTTCCGCTTTTTGTGTTGCAGGAAAATATGTAGAACTGAAAACGAATTTTTGCTTAATTTCGTAAAAGTTGTGGAAAAGGAAAGTTGTGAGTATCTGAACAATTAACAATTCTCGTTAAGAAAAAGATGTGAATTGTGAATACTTTCACTGTTGCGGAAGAACAAGATGCGAATGTTGCGAGATTTTACTCGTAAAGTTTTCTTCCCACAACTTTTTCTACCTACAACAATTTTTGCCTTTATAGAATCTTATTGGCCCCTTTTACATCGGCCCTCAATGGCACTAATTTTCCTTCAGTTGTGGTAAAAGGACCGGCATAAAGCAGCGGAGTTGTTTTTGTAGCTCTTATTTTTGGAACTATTCACTTATTAAGTCATCAGAGGAGGGGATCTTTTGAAATACTTATAACTTGATTGTTGGGGTGGGTAGATATACATGAATCAGAAACACATTTAGTCGGATTAGAAATAAGAATCAATGATCAACTGAAAGCATTTGTGATACCCAATTTTTTACGAGAATAAAGTTTATAAGGTTATTGAGGCTCAGAATCTTTGAAATTCAGGAATAGTTTAGGAATCAGGCAAGGCCTTATCAATTTCCACTGTCGTACTCTTGTGACTGGCGTAAACTGCGGCCCAAAGTGGTGGTAGACCAAATTTATTACCTGGCGTTATATAGGCCGGTGCAAAAGGGACGGCGTTAAATTAAGACAGGCTTAAAAAGTTCCAACAAGCTAATCTGCTTTGAAGTAAAATGTAGGATGAGAATAAGGAAACCTCTTTATTATTGCCACTTGTCATTACGGTCAGTTCTGCTTGGCCCAGAGAACGGCCATACATGGTCTTATAGAAAAACCCTGTTAATACGGCCTCTCGTGAAATACGGCCAACGGCCACATTTTAGGACCCCCGAACGAACAGCAGGATCCCTTGTAGTTTCGCCCCAAATATCATCCTGTTTGTTTTGCAAAGGAATTTCCCATGTTCAATATCACTTGGTTTTCTTCTTCCAGTTTGCCTCTTGATCTTTTGTTCATTCTAAATTCAAACTCTAGTCTGTTTGGCAAGTGTGCCTCACAGAGAGGTACTTTCCAGTAACCAGTATTCCTTTCAGGAGATTTAAGTATCTCTTTTATCATGAGGATACATTCTGTACTAGGCACAAAGCCTTTTTACATGTCCCAAAAGTCCAAACTTCTACAGCTGCCAATTATTGCCGAGCGTGGCCCTTGTGCCTTACTCTTACTCTTGCCCACATTTTCTATTTCCTTTTGTTTGTCAATTGAAGATTTAGCTTATTGTTGGAGTTTTATCTACATTTCCAGATGTCTCTTAAAGAAAACAGGTGCTTAGGAATTTGCTATTAACTTTTGCCTCTTTAAAATAAGCTCTCGTGAATCAAGAGATCTGTTTTGTTACTGGTGCTACTAATGATAATAATATCCTCAAGGGGACACATCAGTAGATTGAATAGTTGTAAGTCATTCTAGTCTGCATCAGAGGTGTGATCCAGGGGGCTCAGGGAAGTAAAGCCCTCATTGTTAATCTGTCAATGATATTGGGGTCTCATCCCCAACGTGAATGTTTCGGTATTGAAAATTTTTCTTGAATTTCTCTGCTTTGCTCAAGACTTGCAAACTCATTTCAAATTTGATCATATTTGCAATATAATATTTTAGCCTGGCACAATCTTGGTGTTCAGTGCAATATCAAGAAATGAGTTTGAGATAAGTTGCACGATTCTAAATAGGCGTTGTCACCAAAAGTCTATTTTGAGCCCCCCCTCCAAATAGCAATTTACCACTACACCCCTGGCCTGCACACAGGCTACGAAAATCCATGTACTACATTTCTGCCTTTTGTAGGTAATCTTCTTAAACGTTAATATTGGCCAGGTTTTTCTTGACAGCCAAGATAGTAACAAATTTGTTGTAATGACTAGAGGTTCATGAGTTCTAATCTCGTTCTCAAACCAAGACTACCCCATAATGTCTATGTGATTGGGTTTTCGTTCAGGACGAGAAAGTTAACATGTAGACGATCAGAAGTTGTGTTTCTTTGAAAATGGTTGTGAAGCATTGCCCAAGTTGTAAAAGAGCTGTGAGTTGCATATTATTTCTTATGTTGTGCTCTTCAACCTTTGAGTGAAGATTTCTGGCATTTCAAACCCTGGATGTTGTTAGCGATTAAGGTTCAGTCGAAGTGTCAACAAATTTTCAAAGTTATTGAGTCAAAATTCAGAATTAACAAGGAAACTTACAGCACTGACTAATAAAGCAAATAATGTGATGTGCTAAAGTCACTTTACATCCCATATTACTTCTCCGTGGTAAAACATCGTGATGACTGTTGCATCCTAAAATCTTGCAACGCACACTCTACCCAGACTGCTAAGTATGAAATTTGCAAACCAGAGATATGTTTGTAAAATTCATTTGTAATATATTAATACATATTTTAAACTTAAAATGCACAGGTCAAAAACACTTATGTCTTTGTGTTACTAATGCATTATTTTTTCTTTCATTTGATAGCTAGCTGTTGCTTGCAAAACATGCTCAGAATGTAATTATGTGTTTCTAGCCAGAAAAACGCCACCAAGTAAACCAGTTGATGGTAGATATTGTTTACTTTTTATAATCTCTATGTATTCAATAAAGCCACTCTTTGTTATAGATTTGTAATAAACTGCATGCTAATTTTTAAGTTTCTAGCATAAAGCACTATTGTAAAGAACCATTGGCAGGGCTGTAGTAACAGGGGGGTGTGCTTGGCAAATTATTGCTGTGCTCAGTTAGATATAATATTAAATATTGTTGTAATCTGCATGTTTGGGATACAGCTTTAGTGTGAATGACACATGACTGCAGTAGGTTGTTGTTTATTACTGACACTAATAAATCAAAATGGCAGTTGGAGCCTATTTTTAGGAATAGGGCTACTTTGTGCCAAGTAATCTTTATACCCAAATTGCTTACAGCTGGCCAATATACTTGGCATACTCACATTTGTCTGAGGCAGGCAGTAGCTCAGCTGCTGAGATTTGAACAAGCTGCCAAGATCCCAGTGAAATAATGGAAAACTTGGCCAGCTGGGCTCCATAACTTCAGTTGGACTGACCTTCTGGGCTTTGCTTCCAAGGGGCCTGCTGTCTGCAACAGCAACATTCAGCCAGTTGGCTCTCTCTGGCCCAGAAATACAAAAATACTAAGGTTTATTGCAAACTAGTTTGAGCTTTTTGGAGCTTGTTTAGGAATAATAATGAATTCGGTTAGTAGTTTATCTAGTTCTCATACTTGAGGATAGTTTGGAATGGGTGTTTTCCTACACTCTAAAAAGCATGGCCTTCAAAAATTTTTCTGGGGCCAAGCCTTCAGAGCTCCAGTTTCATCCCATATTCCCACCCAGTAGTTTTTTTTTCTTTTAGCATTCAAATTCATATGACAAAAGCCTCTAGCATCGTCCCGAGAGGTGTGTACTTTAGGTATCTGTATACACCTTTTGAAGTACTTAGAATCATGCTAAAGTAAGACAACAGTGTATTTCATTGCTATAGAAAATGTTTAGGAAAGGAACACAAGAAGGTTAAAAAAGAACCGATTTGTCAGAACACATTCCCTATAAATGGCAGCACCATGGTGTGAAAATTCATAACTCAGCAGAAACAGAGCTAGCACTCTCCATGGAAAATTTCTAGCCATGGCCCTAATAATAGATTTGTCCTGAAACTTAGATTCTCATTGCAATGTCTTATTGATTTTTTCATAGCTGAAGCTTTGAAAAGAGTAGCAGAAAAGGGGAAGACAGATGCTAGCAATTCATCTGTAAATGTGAGTGATCTTTGCCTCTTATTTGATATGTCAGCAAAATGTAGACTGTGACAAATTATTGCACTTCCAATCTATTTTTCCATGATCCAGAAATTGAAAAACTCAAATGCCTATATCAGATTGCTTCCTAGAGTTCTTAGTGTAGTTTGATCACTGCTTTCACAGCTTTTCTTTTCAAGCCTCTGTAACAACATATTATGCTGGCCAATCTTGGAAAGAGCATAAAACTAGAATTTCTTGGAATGATCTGGGACCCATTAGCACAGCTTCACAAAGGCAAAAAAGATGCAAAAGCACTGCTTCATTATAAACTGATGTAGAATTGCTGGGGTGGGCAGAGATAGAAGCAAAATATCATAAATTGGAATGGCTCTAATAGCCAGGAGGGGAGAAGAAATCTTTTACTTATCATAGAATGGAAGAAGGATCAATAGTTGGGAGAGAAGGAGGCAATATACTTTATATTACAATTTTGTTCCATGTGAATAGGACTTTAAAGTATTTGTTCAGATGTCTCAAATCAACACATCAATAAATCAAAAATTTCACTATGATTTATTGATGAATTTTAAGGCCTTATTCCTAGTTAAATGATCATGTGTAGTATGATACAAGACTTTGCAGGTGAACACATCTTTTGAATAAAACCAATGTGACAGGCAAGCTTATTATCAAACAGATTTTTCCTGTTCTTTTAGAAAATTGACTTGTCATTTTAAAAATTTTCATAAGTTTCCATAGGTTAGGGAGGGGTGTCATTTGCTTTGGATGGTGGACTGTTGAAGAAAAAACCATTAATTGGGTGGGTCATGATTATTGGAATTAAGGAGATTTTTCCCTAAAATTGGAGATTTACCACCCCCCTACAATTAGGCAGAGGAAATAGTGCCAAAGCAAAGAGAATAGTCAAGGAAAGATCTGAGACACAGTAAATGGATTTTATATCATGAGAAATTTAAAGCAAATGGTTACTTTTAGCCAGCTTCCTCTTTACTCCAAATTCTTTTTTGGCTTGTGAACCACTGAATAGGAGGAAGTTTCTCTGAACACACAAGAACCCTCTACATACAAAGCTATTTAGGTAAATCATTTTTGTTGCTTGATATTAGAACATTTGTACTCTTTGGATTTCTTATGGTTTTCCATACCAGATTCAAATCATGTGTTAACTATATTTATTATTGTCCTTTATCATGTTTTACAGTATTACTGAATTGACTATTGGAGATTATTTTCTTCAGAGACATACTTGTTGCTTCCATTAGCTTTCAATAGGAATTAGTTTGTTTGTGTTTCTTTCAGCAAACCCTTAATGGACAATGCAATTGGATTATGATTCTCTGTTTGTTTCATTTAGACCCCAGTGAAAAAGAGGGGAAGACCAAAGGGATCAAAAGATAAACAGAAAAGACTTCCTAAGGGATATAAGCAGTTGAGTATATCAAGAAAAATGGAACTCTCACAAGATGCAGATTGGACAGCCCAAGGAATTAATGTGGTTAGTATATGTGTATATATATATTTTTTTTGTTTCCTTTATTTTGAGTAGGCTGTTATACCTAGCCTTTTCAGCTAATTTAGGCCTACTGTGCATGCCACATCCAGGCATGGGACCCCTAGTTTAATGCCCCTTCCGAAGGATGGCGGAGTGAGCTGTTTTGGTTATTCATCTGGAGGTCACCCATCCAGTATCTGACCATACACAGCCATGCTTAACTTCAGTTAGGCTAATGGAACTGACTGGGCCGCTTGGCCCTCATTAAATATATAATATAATATAATATAATATAATATAATATAATATAATATAATATAATATAATATAATATAATATAATATACTGTGATGTAATTGAGTAATTGATGTGATTTAGTATACCATGAAATCCCAAATATAAACCATCCAGATGTAAGTGCTCCTTTATGATATTCCCAATATTCTTCCAAGTATAGCCCCCCCGGAATATAATCCCAGGGCTTTCATTTGGCATTTAGTTTACATGGTTAGGATTCCTAGAAAACATTGTTTACTGAGGTAGCATGAATAATACAACAACTTATGAGAGCTCAAGATAATACTGTTTTGTGCTCTGAATGTCGTACTTCTTGAAAAATAGCTTTGCATATATAAAATGTGTCCATTTTTATCCCATGTATCTTGTATTGGCATTAAACTTCTATACCTCTCCCTTGCAGCTATACTCCTTCTGTGGCTGCACTACCCTCTCCGGTGACTTCAGCCACAATCATCTGCAGCTGCTTTTTTTCTTTATGGAAGTTTGCACATCAAGCGTTGTTATTAGTCTCTCTGATTGGACATCAAATGTTGAAATTCTTTAGCATATTCAGGTTACCTGTTATCCCAAAGTCTTTTCGAATAGAAGCCCATCAGAAAGTGCTTGCAAACCTCTATATACCCAGGGCGTATACCCGGAATTTTCTTGTATCTCCTGGGAAATGCAAATATCATAGAAACATGATAGATGAATGTATAATTTCATGCCTATTTTTTTCTCATAAATGTCTATATACATGGCCTGTTTCTTGATTTAACTTGAAAATAGCAACAATCTTCAACTTCTTTTCCTTGGCTTGAGGATGCCTAGTATCAGCGTCCTGCAACTTATTATTGTAGGCAGCACACACTGGAGGAACATCTCAGGATGGTAGAGATTTGAAGCTAGTAAGGAAGCGAGGTAGGCCCAGGGGATCAAAGAACAAATCTACGCATTCTCCAATGTTCTATGCGGAAGACTTTGATGAGTTTGATAGTGATGAAAGAGATGACTGCATTGGAAACGATGAGAGCTTTTATATTCCTGCAGAAAAGAGAGAAAAATTCTCCCTCATTTTAGACGACATCAACAACAGAATTCTAGGTCAAGCATTTCAGGTATAAATGTGCTCTGCTTCTGTGTTTTCAATCAAAGTTGAAAAATACTAGCCCAACTATTATTTGATGGATGTGAATTGACTGGATTTTGCTGTAACTACTTTCAGATTTATGCTTGGCAATATTTTCTTACCAGTTCTAAATCCAATTATCAATGGATGCTGACTGGAGGATATTTAGATATATGGCAGCGTTGTTAGTATTCATGGTAAATCAATCACATGCTCCGAGAATAGTGGTTTCGCCAATGTACTAAAAGATCACAGAATTTAAGATACGTTATTCCATTTGAAAAGTTTCATCATAAACACAAGTTTTCGTCCGCCTGTGTACCACGTCCCGTATTTCTCTGTTGCATTATATACTTTCAACGAAATCACATTACGGCCCACAGATTGCAAATTTGATCAATTTATCAAATATATATTTGCCCCTACGACTTAGGATTTAGGTATATCAATCCTTCCTTACAGGTTTGTTCACCCGTCACTCTCAGCGGCACACAGGCTGCAAAGTTGATCAATTTATCAAATATTTGCCATTTTGATTTAGGTACATTAGTCCGGCACTCTCAGCAGCCCTCGTTTACCTTTGTCATTACGTAATCATTTACATTTGGGTTACCATTTTGAATCAATGTCTTAATGCCATCCCATTCAACGTCGCATACCTTTTTATTGTTTTTGAAATTTCCAGTCATTTTGCATGTGAATAAAAGGCGAATTGGTTTTAGCATAATGGAGCATTCTTACGACCTACCCATCGCTCCAGGGAAGTGTATTAGAACAATCGGGAAATTACGATCTCGCACTCGTTCCTGTCATGAAAATGAGATTTTTATTGGTGAAATAATCTGCTATCATTTTTTATTGTATCGCAAACAATATACATATTTATGTCCATTATAACGAGCGGGCATTTTCCTTTCAACTCTTGCCTTGTTTGCATTGCGATTATATAAATATTTTAGACTCTTAAAAGAGTGCAGCGACACAATTAGCTATGTTTATGTTACTGGTAAAATCCCTAATTCGCTATTCAAGCTTTATGATAATTGATGGGCACTTTTTAGGTTTGAAGTTTTTACTTATTAATTGACTTTTAAGTTCGCTAGGTGAAGGTTTGGAAGCAGAATTTTCATAGAAGCTTAGTTGAGAGCTGATGAGCTAGCAGGTACCTTTGTAATTGGAATGTACATTTGATCACATGTCAACTTTGGAAACTTTACCTGTTGAATTAATTATGAATTTTCGAGAACTTGCATTTGTGAAGTAGAATCAGTGTATCAATGATTTCATCTCGATTTGATGCTTGCTTGTCACTGTTTTAACTCTTTGAAGTTTATGAAACTTAAGCAATGAATGATAATGGAGGAATAGGATTGAATACTTTGTGAAATTCTAATAAATGACATCATTCTGCTGCAGTTTTTGGTATATGTAGTGCAGATTTCTTGCATGTGGTAAGCAGTTTCTTCTGATGGTATTGTCGAGTGAATTTAGAGTTTAAATTTCGATCTTTCTCCTGAGTAGCTTGCAATAACCAGAAGTTTTTCTTTCATTTTGTTGCATAAATGTGTTTCTCTTAGACAAATTTAGGCATTCTGGGCAACTCGTATGACATTGCTAAGTTGCCTCATATATGCAGCTCTGCTCTTTTGCACCAAAACCCAAAGGAATATTTTGTGTTGGTGTTCTCATATTGACTCAATGTTCATCTCATTCACAAATCAGTTTACGAAATCTTGTTGCTAATTGGAAAGATAGTTTGATTACAGTGGGGCTCTGATGCAGCTACTGCGGTTATTTTTTCATTGAGCAATGTATTTGTTTTACTGCCCTTTACAGCATTTTTACTTACTTCATATTAAGAATCTAGGATAACCATAGACTAATTAAATCGTTCATTTTGATGAATTCTATACACTCTATTACCTAAAGTTTAGGTCTGTTTTCAAATGTGCGAATTTATTCGTGCGAAGCGAGTTTTGTCGTGGAGAAAAAATTGGATGTAATACACTTTCGTTTTCCACAAAAGCTGCAGCTTCTCTTTTTTCAGTATCTTTTCCAGTGCAAAATTCTTGATGAAAAATTTTGGAAGGTTGCTGTAAGTGTCAGTGATCTGCAATCTGAAGTCCCAACTGGGAAAGGAACATATTCTCAATTTTTATTCAAGTTAGTTTATGGTTTTATTACCGCGAAAAAGTTGAATCCATTTGAACTCGATTTTTCGCTCCAGCAAGCAGTCACCGCAGCAAATTCATGTATGAGAATTGAAAAGCGCATGCGTATGCTAGAACAAATTACTTCTTGCGAACAACTGCGCTTAGTGGCAAACAGGCTTTAGAAACTAGTAGAAATTACATCCCACCTCGTGTAGCTGTCGTCACTAGAATCAAAGTTCAAACTTGCTATTACTCGTCCATTCTTCACAAACGTGAATTGCCAATATTTACGCTTCATCAGGACTTCGCTTTTTTGCTTATTTGAGTCTTTCAACAACAAAGCAAATTTCAGCTTCTCTGCTCTTCCATCAAACTATGCGCTCTTATTTTATAATTAAAAGTTTTATAAAAATATTGAAGCTCAAAAAGCGCTGAAATTTTAAGCATAAAGAATAATGTACGGCTCAAGCTTATGACTTGGAATTTTCGTGCATTCCAGAAATAATACTGGTGTTAGATTAACTCTTGCATTATCGTTAGAAGTTTTCCGCTCTTGTTTTATTGTGTGATGGATTAAGACATTAAGGCCCCCTGTAAACTGTACCGTTTCATACAAAAACTGTATGGAATTGTTTTCAGATGAAAACGGCATAATATAAACGTTATAGTGTTTTCCTATGCAATAGTCTTCATTTGACGCCGACTTGGAAAAGGTTCAGTGTAGACAGTAGGCCAAAACGGAACATTTCCACGCCGTTTTCGTACGAACACGCTAGGGTCTAAATGTTGCCTAACAAAGAATTGAATGTACTCCTTTGATTTTCTACATTTTTATAACTTCCGATCAACACTGGCCAACACAAAAAGATGCCAGGGATTTTTCATGTGACGTTGTACGGTTCCAGCATGAGAACTGAGAGATGAGAACTCTGTTTTTTCATATTACCTCTAGATTTTTCGCAATATCTAACCCTTATGTCAGGCTATTTCATACAAAACGTTTTGAATTCATATAAGAAACACATGCACTATCAATAGGAATACTACACTTGTTTTTGGGATGACTATTTACATTTTTACTTGTAACTATGCAATTTCAAAAGCATATTGGAACATAGGGCGCCTATAGGGTGTTTTCGTGAAGTGTCTTTGCTTACATGATAATCATATCTTCTGGTATTTAGAAGGAAACTTTTTGTAGATCTAATTTGTAAAGAAGCTGTAAGGGCAAGCTAGAACATCTTTTTTAACATGGAAGCATATGTATATCTATAATGTTATAGTACATTTATGAGGTTTTTGAAGCATTGATAACAAGAAAGTTCGCTTTCTTATTGCAAAGTCAGCACATTGTGCAGAGATACTACTATGCAAAAGCAGAAAACCTGAAGCTAATATTTAAAAACTGATGCGCTTTTCGTTTTCTGCGACAAAAACTGACCCAGAATATTGTATCAGGTCAGAGGCAACTTTTTGATCATTAAATTTTGTTGCCCTGTGTAGTTTACGAATAATCCTAGACTTAAAATCAGAAAAATTTAAGAATATTGAGTCTCATTGAAAATTTAGTTTTCTTAGGGAAAAGAAATGGTAGTTATCAAGTTTGTTGATCTGTTTCTGTTTTATTGGCGATGTAATGCATGCAAAGGGATTGAAAATGTTGCTTTTATATTCAAACAAGAATGCGCATCTTGTCACTTAGGAGCAACTCCATAATGCTCCTGGCTCAAAATTAGTAAAATTAATTGCAAAAAAATAATGCAAAATTTAAGTAATGTAAAATGTGTATGAGGATAGGTAACAAGTGTTCATACAACCGTCTCTCAATGACATGTCTTGCTCTCAATTCTTTAATTTTCTTCCAACAACCGCCCTTATTAGGTCCCCCGATTGTCAATTTTTGTAGAGAATTTTTGAAACAAGTTTTAAGCAAATATTTTGAACTAATCTTCCTGTCTCTCGGCAATGTTTTAGTGATCACATTTTCTCAGCCATTGACATCTGATTTATCAATTATCGAGAGCTTCATAGTAGTACTATTTTAGATTTCAAAGTATCTGTTGCAGTCCCCTCTCCCGCTTATTTCTACCCCCGAAACAGCAAGAAGACATTTATTGCCACAAAATAGTACGGTAAAAATTATTTGAACAAAATATTCTATTTTCCATTTATGTCAACTTGAAGAAAATAGATTATTTTACAAAAATTGTTTTGTCTGGAAAACCCAAAAAGAAATTATTTTGCCATCTAAAAAGTGAGCCACCCTCCTGTAAGTTGAATTGCTTTTCGTGACAGAGAACCTACATTTCTAATCTCTCAAAAAACATACCGACACTAAGAGATAAGTAATTGAAAAATGGTAGTTGTTCCCAAACTGGTTTATTGGCACTTAGCTCCATGACGCTTGACAGCTGCTTCTAGAAAGCTTGTTTACACCACAAATTATTGCAGTTGAAGTGGTAGGAATAAGTTTAAAGAAGCGTGTTTCTATTTTTGAATATTAAAAGATAATCGCCTACAATGGGATAAAAGTCTCACAATGATGCAGTTGCAAATCGCGTGAGAACTCTTTAGGTTTGTGAAAGTTGTTATTGTCAGTTGATCTGACATCTTGGTCTCCTAACAGTTTCTACTTCCAGGAGAAAGATGTTCTGCCACAAATTTTATAAATTGTTGCTGTCAAAGACTCAATTTCCCATATCTTTTGTAGTCTTCTGCCCTCATCCGATTGGCAAAGTTGTATTCAAAGTTTGCGAAATGAAACATTTCACTCGGCACCCTTCGGATGCTAGTTCTGTCCCTGAGGTCATTGCAGCCGGGATGATTTAGCAGAAATGCTAGAACATATCCGGCTGAGGTGTAGCTAAGAAGGATTTGCTTGAATGTTAGGTCTATTGTCAATGCCATTCCCTTCATCATCAAATTGCAATGATGTAGCCTGGTAGCATGAGCTCTTGTAGCAAGCTCATAGCTTTAGAGGGAAAATGTCTCACCAAACTGAAAAGCTGGTATGCTTTTGCCTCCTAAAGGGCTGCATATGAAACCGCACATCAATACCAGTTCAATTTTCATCATGGCCGAAGGCCTGATGTTGCTTAGGCCACGAAACGACCTAGATCATGCTTGTGATGTTGATAGTGACACAAATGTGAGAAAAGAAGGAAGCAGAGGGAAAAAACAACGTAAAAGTAATTTCTATGCTGTTGCTCATTGCTATCTTGGATCAGAATGATGACCTAGTGCAATAAGATCAAGAATGACGACTGTCTTATAAAATTATTCTCAGCAAACTGCCTATCTATCGCAAGCGGAAGTATCGAGGAATGCTGTACTTATGTTGGAAAGTGTGCATTTGCCCTTGTTTAGAGGCTAGCCTCTATAGCACGCGGCCCATATTTTGTACTCCGTACTCAAACTTTGCAAAAATCAACCCATTTTCAACTGAAAAGGACGACGCGAATTTGCGGAATAGAAAATTGCAAGTTATATCATTATCTTCCTTATAGGACAAGGTAAAGCTAAACACAGGTGGAAGTGGCTTTTCAAAACACAAATCATAAAAATTGTCTTATGAAACGAGTCCAGTGCTTGAAGAACGGTCAAGCCTTTGTTCCCTGTGCAGTCAGAATTTTGGGTTGTCGACAGGTGTATTAACTTTGTCATGCATAAGTTTCATACATATTAGGTCAATTTTCTACTAAACGCTTGTATACTGCATACATTCTTTGGTCTCCCTAGGGTGAGATACTGGAACATCTGAAGTTTAATGAACTTTACTTATCTTGCTGTAAATATGTTAAATTGTAAGCACCATATACAGTAGGAACCAGATGATTCAGTATCCGTTCCCACTGTATGTGGTGGAAACAAAGTATATGCAGTTTTTTTATTTTAATTTTTATGTGATACGAAAAAGTTGAGGAAAATCACAGGCATTGTCCCTTTGGGTCTTTGCTTGCGAATACATTGTTTGGATAGAGAGGACTTACAATGATGCACCAGAGTTTAGGGACTGACTTTCTGGTAGTACGATTTATAAGCTCTGTTGATTACATTAGTGGGAATAAAAATTCTCCTTTTAGACAAAGCGAAATTTGTAGTTCTGATGTAAACTCAACGTCCTCGCATCTTTGCTTCTACAAACTACCCTCTTTAACCCCAGCGTCCATTACATACGTCATTACTACGCTGTTGTTCTCCTTATTCTCATGGTATTATTATTGTGCTACATACAGTCTCTTTTTCAGTATTTATATCTTATTATATCAATTCAATATCTATATTCAATATCATACAATCTTATATCACGATAATCGTATCTAATCCGTACTCTTAGGCCACAAATAAGCATCCACCGTTTATTTTTTTCGAAAAATTTTCCAACTCCCCGATCTTATTAGGGTCCCCTGCTTATTAAATTTTTAACTTTTCTTGGATAAAAGGTTTGTACAGTTGTTGAGTTACTCAAATAATGAGATATATGTGGCAAGATTCCGAAAAGTATTTGCTTCCAGCGCTATTAATCGGCGTATTTTGTATTTGTGCTGGTTGTTGAACAGTTAGTCCAAATGTCCGACCCCCTCCCTGCGTATTTCATCTCGAGGAATTTTCTAACTCCCCTGCTTGTTAGGGCCCCCGCTTATCTGAGACCTAAGAGTTAGAGTCCAGCTTCTGGATAATAGAAATAGCATCTCTGTTCAAAATGGGACACGATCAGAGTTTTTGTCATTTCATCGGCCTAAACGAAGCAGCAGCTCATCGAAAAGTACTAAATGCAAGAGAAAGTTTCTTTTATGTCATTGAGTTTTTCAAATTGTCTACAGAGCAGGTCAAAATCAGTTTCTTAATGTTTCTCACAGCTTTTTCCAGAGCTTGTGTCCAGATCAACATGTACTGCAAATCCATAAAGTTCTCCGCTATCATTGTGCAAAAGTTTGATTGTCGCACAATCATCACGTTCTAACGCACAATAAGTTTTTGCTGCCATACCATTGTAAGCTGTGCCGCGCAATAGATCGTGGAACAAAACATGACAGACTCAACAATTACATTCGTATGCCTCACAATTGATAGGTTATGTGGCACAATCAGATAGATTGTCTCTGAGCATCCCATATATGGAGATGCCAAGCAGACAGTAATCAAAACATTACGTCATTGCGCTATACCTCTACCAAAGAGAGGTCGATAGAAGCATTCAGCACCGATTACTTATGTGTCAAATATTGAAGTATGGCATAAAAAATTACAGATTGAGAATTTCTGAATGCCTTACGTTAGACTTGTGCGACGTAATGGATCCGCTAATGCTGTGGTCGTTAGCTTTAGATACTTAAATTATACACTTGCCACCAGAACATATCTCCATTAATGGGGCTTCTCCCCCGCTTCTTTTTGCTCTTTCCATTTTCTTCCTGAATCGGTTCTCTACATTGATGCAGGAGGAGAGATGCACCTAGATAGGTCATCCCTCAAACCTTGCAATCCATAAAGTCTGCTAAACTATATGTAGAGATCTCCATGTCAATCTCTCTTACCTTGCAGCATTACTGGTAACAGTCCTCGGCCTGATATCATTCTTTCTACAGCCAACAGTTTCCTTTATGTCATGGCACTGACTGTGGGTTTTGAATCATTTTTGAACATCAATGCTCGTCCTATTAGGACGAGCATCGTAAAGATCCTGAGTATTGCCTCTATCTGAAAGATTTTGCCAAAATTTTTAATGCAATAACATTTGTTGCCTAATACATTTGTTGTCTTGGCATAATTGGAAACTCCTTGACTCATTGTGACCCGTAACTCTTCAACTGCTATCTTTTCTTACATCACTGTATATCAACATTACGTTAGTAAGCAACCCCTTTATAGCAAGATATACACTTGTAGAATTTAATGAAATTTTTACGAAATAAAGTGAATATAATTAATTGCTCGTCATCGTACTTGATAGTTCATTCTTTTTTATAAGAACCTGTAAAATTGAAGTTCAGGCTGGCTGTTCTTAATTTTCCCCTAATTTTGAGGCTGAAATGTTCTTGATTTGCTTTTAAATTAGTAGCGTGTAGGCCATTTAGAAATACACAGAAAGACAATATGGAAGACAGCATTGGACGTTTTGATTGATTGAGAGCTAAATGTTCCAACGAAGATGATCTCACTTGAATATTACTGTTTTTTATTGAAAAATTTTAAAAACAATTATAAATAGACGAAGTTAGTGCAGTACTAGTTTCACTAAGAGCAACTAATTTGCGAAAATGGGAGATAGAAAGTGTCAAAATTGTCATCAATTCTCCTCAGGTTAACAATTCGTGTCTATTTGTTAACGGAAAGCTTCCGCGTCGCATCCCAAAAATACGTTTTACGATAAGGTTTCAGGCTCAGCCTTTTTTAAAATTTGTTCTTAATTTTCCACCAATTTTCAGATTCGTGTTCTTATAAAATTTTTCTTACAGAATGAAAAATTTACACATTTAAACTCATACAGACTTCCTAAACTATACAAATATAAATATAAAATACTTCCTAATATATAAAGTACATTTACCAAACTTTTGAATCATATCAAAGAGAACTCTCTTTTGCAATGTAAATTGTTTTCTTTAAAACTTTTGATGTGGGCCCGAACTTTGTCTTTGCATATGGTCCGCTATTGCCCGTTGAAGAGTCCAGGGTTGTGATCTCCACGCCACTAAACTCACCAGACCAAACCTGAAAGTGGCAGCTTTATTTCAAAGTGCCGTTTCTCACTGCATGGGTCAGGCTATTTCACAACACCTACACTCTTTTTATTTTATAAGAATAAAGTCTATAAGAATATTGAGGCTCAAAATTGCTAAAATTTAAGAATAATTTAAGAATATTCCCAGGCTCAACCTTCATCAAAACTAAAATATTTTGTTAATCAAGTCAAAGCTTTATACGAGAATAGATGATTCATGGGACAAATCGAGTACTTCAATAAACTCTTGCCAAATATAGAGTTACGTATTCAGATGATAGCGAGGACTACATTTTCATTGATGATATTGATGGAGTTGAAATAATACTTTTCGACTAAAACCGTATTTTGACTTGTTCTGTTTGTTCTCGTTGAAATTTACAATGAATCAATACATCAAAAATGATTTAATATGTTTCTTTGATCTTAAGGCGAATTTAAACCTTGTGTTGAGCAAGAAAAATTTAAGAATAATTTAAGAATAATCTGAGGCTCAAAACTGAAAATTTTTAAGAATATTGAGGCTCAGAAAAAAATTAGGTATTCTTAAAAAAAGAAAAGAGTGTATTTCTTTTCGATACCTTTATTCATCCGCAAAAGTGATCCAAAAATTTAACCAATTGGCATAAAACCTATTCATCTCGGAATGTCTTACCCTGTTTTCGCTAAATATTCCCTTCCATTCTTTACAATTTTTAACACCACCGTTCTAAACATCCATTGTCATTTCAGCTCTTCAGAAAATTAAGATTACTTTTTAAAGCAACGAGCAGTTGATAGTCCTATGATAAATTATTTTTCAAAGGTTCTTTTGCCTGATTTACAGGATATTAGTAGAAAAAGCAGCCTGTAGTAATAACAATAAATGGTTTATTTGAGGACTGCATAGTCTATTTAAAGACCCAAATATAAGAAGAAGCAAATACTTTATGATGCTACTTTATGATGCTACATAGCCGATGATGCTACTTGTATGACTAATTCAGCGAATATTCGGGGTCAATCATGGTGGGCATATTTTGCAGCAAATTACTTTATTCTAATGTAAGGTCGCCAGTACCATAGAGAGGGGGGTAGCCAGGGTAAAACTCGGGGGCCCGAGCCTCAAGGGGGCCCGTGAAAATTTTGCTATTGCAAAAAATATTCAAAAGCCGTTTGTTGGATGTTAATTCGTTACCTCTCTAAGGATTTCTTTGTTTTTCAGGTTTGTTCTAATACTTGGTTGCATTATGGTACCAATGTTTTATAAGAGTTTTGAATTGATTTGCTTTAGTAGTAGCCCCTTCTAGCCCCTGTGCTGTTACTCCTACACAGGGGCCCGTGCTGTATATAACCCCAGGGCCCGAGCTGGCTCTCGACGGGCCTGGGTGTCGCACTAGGGAAAGGGCTCAATGGGCATGTGTCCATGGGTACACAAAGGTTTAGGGGGCCAAAGATTTTTTATCCTTGAAGGACATTAGTAGAATTTGCACCACGTTTCATTTCTGTCTGGACTTACCTCTTCTTAATCTTAATCAGTAACTACAAGCGTAAGCACCTCCGAAAAAAATGTTTCTGTTCTTCAGCCGAAAGTGCTATAGACAAAAAAGATTTGTTTATAAAAGAGCCCCAAAATAGATCTTGAATATTATAACTGCAAAGGCTATTTACTGAAAACCAGATCCATAACATCAACTAACTCAATTTTAATACGACTGTAGCAATAATATTGTTTCTTTGCAGTTCAGTCTTCCGTGCGATAAATACATCCGCATAATCTCTTTTTCTTTGCATGAATCGAAATAAAAACATAAAAGATGCATTATTGATGAGGAAACAAGGTCCTTTAACTCGCTTTAAATATCAAATGCTTTATCAGTTATTATTAATTCAATTTGGTTTCGAGAGATTGTGCATTATAATCTAATGAGACTTTCTTAACTCCGTTTCCTGATTACTTTGAGTGTGGCAAGTCGAAATAATTTGATATCCTTCCCAAGACTGAATTGGAGTTAGAAAACTTTTTCGAAGAGCTCTTTTGTAGATACCTTTTTACGTGCATGACGTGTTCTATTTTCAAATGAAGCCCCTATGGGGGCATATTCTGGTGAAAGTTGCTTCATTAAATCTTAGTTGTGTGTAGAGTTAGTTGTTTACTGTCAAACAATTACATATGGGGCCATTCAAAAATTACGTAACTCCTGAGGGATGGGTGAGTATGGCCATTTTTGTTACGAACTGCTATGAAAATGTAAGAGTTTGAGGGGGTCACAGCTCTTTTGCAACGTGACAGAGATTTTTCTTTAAATGTATCTTTTCTTGCAACTACACCATGGATGAGCTTAAACTCCAACGCTGTTTGCGTTTGTATGCATCCTCTACTTTTCTGCAACGTTGTTGTCACATTGTTTCTTGCCTCTGGGCGTACGCAGAAGTATTAAAACGTTTATCTTGTGTGCCATATAAATGGCCCTGTATTATCATTCTCTTAAGTTAGAGCACTAGATTAAGAATTATTTGTTACATGAAGATAACGGGTACTCTATGAAATACGAGCAGATAACGACAACAACGATATAGGTTCTTAAGACTGGAAATGATAAGCATTAACAGGGGCGAGCGATGCTCGTTTTATTACCATGCATTACAAGGGTTGGATGGGTGGTCAAATAGTTGAATTTGGGTTTCACGTAATCATTAAATAGCTCCAATGCAGAGGTTTTTAATTTTCAACTAGGTTTTTATTATTTTTTACGACGTCTGATGATCATACATTGTGTGTATGGTTTGTTGTTACAAGCAATTAATTTCTTTGCATGTTAGACTTGTTTTTGTGTGCAATTATTTCATCCATTTCCAAAATATATAGCTAGCACATCCTATGAGTCTTTACAGTTACTGATTGACTTGGGACACATCCTACAATCCAGTGTATAGCTAAGATGGAGCAAAATGCCACCCACACGAGTGTTTAGAGTAGGAAATGAGAGGGATTTTATACTTTCTTCAAACTTTGAAGTCTGTACTTTGTCAGTGTATTGGTCATTATTTTTAACGTCGGAATGAAAGCATGTGTGAAAATTCACATAGTTACCATTGATCAGATAAACAAAATACTCTCCCTAAGTTTCATGGGATACGATAAATAGTTCAGGCACCCAAAAATGATTATAAAATATGGCAAGAATTATAAAAGCCTAGATGAGCATTCAAATTCGCTACATAAATAGCTGTTTGACTCTAAAAAATAACTAACTATATACTAAAAATAAAAAAATTTTGTCGAGAACGGGCTTCCATAAAGCCCCAGTGCTAGCTTTAACGAAAATGTTGCGATGCCTCCTCGTAGTATCTGGGTATTTGTAGGACATCGAGGATTACTTCGAGCTGCAAGTGATTCTCCCATACTCGAGTGTTTTAGGCCACTCATAACTTGCAGCAACTGATGGTAAATTTGAATTCTATCTATATAGAAATTTCAAGTATCCAACAAAATTGTAGATGAAAGGAAGTTCCTTGAACATACGACCTTGAAGAACCTTATCTTCTTGCTAATGGCAATGCCTGTTTGTAGCGTAGGTGTTCGAAAAGAAAATGGCACAATATTAAGCAATTATCACCTTCACATTGTAAGGAGCAGGGAAAAAGCAATGAATTTTAGTAGAATTTTTCCAAACGAACAGATCTTCTAATGGTATGTCAGCGTCCATTCAGTAAGACAGTTTAGCACCAACTCAAATCTGTATAGAATTGAGATAAGTTGAGAACGGAAGAATTGGAGCGATTTCCATTTTATCTTTTAACCAGGAACAGCTGGATAAATCCCAGAGTGTACTAAGAAACTTATTGCAATAAAAAATTTTAAAATTTTGAATTTTAGAAGAGAAATATGTGAAGATAGAATTGAAATTTAAAGCCTCAGAACAGCTTGAGCCATCGTTGGTTAGCAAGAAAAGATTCTTTTGTATCCAATTCTACTGGCTGCTTTTAGTATGATAGTATAGTGAAATGGGTTGCTTCAGGCACTCATTCTAAGAGATGATTGAAGGTGACAAGCACATCCTCAAAATTAAATCTTTTAAATATAACAGTGATAGTTCTAAATGATGAACGCTTCAAAATGATAAAAACTGCTGGTGCAAGTGCATCTTGTGCCCTCTGGAGAGAACAATTAAGAGGAAAGCGTTTCTTAATTACACGATGATTTTGCTAAGCTTGGCTTATGCTTTACATGACAGAGTGACTTAAACGGTAAAGCGCGGCGCACACGGTGAGGATTTTGCTGAGCAAAGTTCCACGAATTAGACTTTCCTCAGCAAAGTCCTCACCGTTTGCGGTCAATTTTTGGTGAGGCATTGTTCATTCGTGGCCGTGAGGAAGATATCTAGCATGTTTGATAATTTCTGCCACGAATGAGTAATTCCTCACCGGTTGCACTGCCAGTGAGGATTTTCCTCACCGGTTCCTTGACGACAACCAAATACCAATAGCAGATTACGATAGGTGCACAGAGGCAGTTCAGTTGAGATACCAACCTACAGGTTGGAACTGTTTTTGTTAATTGGTTACTGTTTATAATATGTTAATACTTTCACAAATTTTACACGCCATTTATTCACCTCACACAATCGTACATCTTGACTTTTAGGCCATTGGGACTAAAAATTACACAGTTTGAGTCTGGTTTCTAAGGTAGCGTCCACGCTAACGCATTTTTGTATGAAAACGCATACATGTTGCATGCATCTATATGTATCTAAATGCATATAAAGAGCAAAATCGCATCTAATTGTATGCGTTTTCATATGAAAACGCATTAGTGAGGACGCTACATATGGCAATATTGGTATCGGAAATGCGGAGGTGCTTTTGCAATTTGGTTCTGGTCAGATTCAGGCGAGTAAATCAGTTCGCAAGTATAGCCAATCATTGCAATAGATTTTGCTCTTATTCAAGAAAGGTTGCTCCAGGAAGTGTAAGATAGCCAATTAGAGTGCAGTTCTACTAGAGCAACATCTTTTAGAGTGCAGTATTAGATAGAGAAATGGAGCCTAGGCAGTAGCATTTGTGTCTTAGAATGAGCCCATGAATGATTCGTAGTACGAGATCGGGAAACTGCTGTAGAAGTAAGGCAAAATATAATTTGAAAGTGCTCACTTCACAAAAAGCACAATGTTATGTTTTCGTGTATATGTGACAGTTGCTTTTAGAGGTATTATTGCTGTATTTTCTCGTTCCAATAAGAGATGTAATACGTTTACACTGCACTCTTGAGCTATGAAATGGCGATTTTTGCGTAAAAGCTGGTGCATATTAGCTTACTACCTATGTTTGGGTAAAGGCTTGCATCAAAATACCCTGATTTGAAACATAATGAGACTGCTTTAAAAATTAAAACTGACTAGGCCATAATAATAAGTTTGTTTTGATGGGCATATTAACAAGTAATAACAGCATTTCCTGTGAGTGAGAGCAGGGAATGATCTTAAAGAAGTACAAGGCCTTGTCCGTCCATTTCAAGGGTTGCAAAGTACAAAGGCCGTTTCCATGTATCTTAAGTCAGAAAAAATATTGGAATTTTAAACAACTGTTCGATTTTGGTTGCTCAGAATCTCTCGCTTCCGTCTTTAGCAATGTAGTTGTTTTTAATAATATTGGGTCGTCTTTTTGATGATGTGGCATATCACTGTGCTTATGTTTACGCATAGAAGTATTCCCTCTTGCTGTTTACTATTCGTGGCAAGGCCAATCCATCACATAGGAAATCAATCACTTGATCATCCACTGGGCATATAATACTTTTCAATTTTCAATAAGAAACATGAACTGTGAATTCCAAGTCATTGTTCACACCAATAGACATAGGAACCGAGGGCAAGGTGCATGTGCCCCCCTACTTTTCACAAACTTACATATAAGTTGCCCCCTTTTTAAGTTACATAGTTGCCCCGTTTTACAAGTGAGGGTGCCCCCTCATTGCATGTGCTCCCCAACTTTTTGAATACTTCCTACATCCCTGTTCACACCTCATTGTTAAAACCAATATAAAAACATCTGCTTGCTCGACTATACAAAGAAAAACATCTACTAGCTCGACTATACAAAATGATCATACATGAAGTCTACTTGACAGAAAATGATTGTCTAATCCTGCCAAATTCTTTTAGAATAACTCAAAAGCATATGAAAACGGTCTGCTATGCAACTCTGTTATTTGCAAAAATACAACTACCTCATTTTTACGACAAGATAAGACATTTTCTGACGTGGGCCTCTTGCCCCTTAACCCCATTTTTTACCCCCACTTGGTGGACTGTGCACTAAACTGATGAATGGATAACCAAGAAGGAAAACAAGATAAAAAATCTGCAAGTTGGAAGTAAAGATAGTAAAAAGCAAAAGATAAATGGTACACCAGATAAAGACTAAAGGAATAGAGGACTGTTGGGGGTTGAGATTGCGTTTGCCATTACGATTAAAGAAACTTTTGTATTCCCAATAGTTTGCTTATGAGGAAAAGCTCTAATAGCATTGCCAATTAGCAGTCACGAAAAGAAATTGCTACACAAAATTTTTCTTCTACAGATCATCTCATAATGAAAATGTTCACTGTTTTGTAAAAAGAAAATACGGTAAAAGAGCGGAAAACTAGGCAGTCCAGTTAAATTTCAAACGATCTGCGAGTAGGCTAGAAAACTGAGTATATAAGCCAGTAGAAAAGAATTGGGAGAACTCATTCCTATGAGCAGAGTTTTAGTGCCAACTGTTTAAAAAGGGTGGGCTCAAAACAGACTTTTGGAGACCTCGCCTTTTTGAGTCTTGTAAAAGGACTCAATATCTCACTGAACACAAAACTTTTACCAGGCTAAAATACTACATAGGAATGTAAACAACTATTGATGTGAGTTGGCCAATTTTGAGTAAAGTAGAAAAATTTAGGAGCAATTTCAATGACTTAGTATTCACAGGGGGTGGTGTCCCAAAATCTTCGATGGATTTAACGGAAGGGGCCTCGTGGCCCTGAGCCTCCAGGATTACATCCCTGCTTATAAGCTTACAAAGATGGTACAGTGAGTTAATGAGAAACATCTACACGATTTTATTCATCTGGCATATGGATAAAAGTGACAGAATTTATAAAGAATTTGAGAGCTAAATGGGGCAGAATTTATGCAGAACCTGATATCTTTTATTTGTAATTATGGGTACGAAGTCGTGTTAGAACTTTTAAAGCGCTCAAAATTTTGCATACTTAACTTTTCCTTAAAAATTTCCATACCCTGCTTGTAAATATATGGAAAATTTTAAAACTCAGTTGCAATCTATGCAATTAATTCTAAATGCACATCAGAGATGTGCCGAGGCACTTTCTATTGGGAGGGGGGCCTTTGGACCATTTGACCAACTACTGTTACTAAAAGATAAATGTCACGAAAATACTGTGACCACTTCTCTTGCGGCATGGCTGAGTTTTGATTAATTTTCTTGGAATTTTGAAAATATTGTGGGCTTGATGCCCCCACGCCCCATCCACACATCTCTGATGCACATTTTCTGTTAAAATTGCAATGTACCTTTTTTCCAAACTACTTTCTTTTGCTTTTGTGAAATATTTTATCCAGACTATGGATTTAAAAATTCTCCAAAATGTTTGTAAAAGCCCTAATTATCCTTTGAGATGTTTTCATACACTCAACAACTTTAAACTACCCACGTATTCAGTGTTGCAAATGAGTGAATCCTTCAGCTTATCAAGCCAGATTTGGCATGGGCCAAGTCAGGAAATTCTGAAGCAACAATACTTCCAATATGAATGCCCTATTCTGATTAGGATATACCAATGCAATAAGTGTAGGTACATATAAGGCACTTAATTTGTCCTTATTTACATCAGTTCCATTAACATTGGCTTTCAAGTTGTGTGAACTATATGCTCTTACACCGGAGCTGTGCGCTGATTGGTTAAAGGCCTTTTCCTTTAGTTACACGGTAGCAACCATCCATGCTTGGTTGATTACAGTAAAAACACTACAGGATATTCATATTCCTATGATTTAAATCGATTCATCTATCGTCTAGCCACACATTGATTGCTTGGTTTTAGTTCTGGAGTATCTATCGATGTTCCATGCCTACTTTTAATATATTTTCCTGAACATCTACCCCTCCAATTCACGACGGAAAGAGGATTCCTTGGACAGTGTTTGGCTAGGCCTCCCATGCTGACAATACTTTTTTCCCTATCATTTGCGTTCGGAATTATAATACTTTCAACCCAAAGAACCTCGTTGCTTCGATTTATATTGACACTCACATTTCTGCTATCTAGCCTTTCCAAAAGTTGCTCGGCAACTTTTAGGCAACTTTAGGCTTTTTTAGCAACTTTCACCTTTTAGAGCAACTTTCTGTGCATCGGGCAACTTGTAAGCCTTTGTGTCTCGATAGTTACATCCATGCTCTGCTACTAGTGAAGCCGTTAAAAAGTGCAAAATATGGCTTATGTCAAGAATATATTTATCAAAAACTTGTACTTTTAATTTTAAGTAGCACGGGGTTGTATAAAAATTTTCTCTAAGGAAGAAAAAGGCTATTATAAAGCAACAATTAAGAGAATTTAAGAAACACTGGCAGTCTGAGTTTAAAAAGTTAACTAGAAAAAACCGGGCTTATAAGAAAGATGTTTGATGAAATTAGAAGACATAGAACACCATCAATTAAATGCTTCATAAAACCTGAACATTTTATCTCTTGTATCACAGTTGCCTTATCTGGGTTGTCTTTGTTAATGAAAATTTCAAGATTTTATGAAGCAGTTAAGAAAAATCTTAGAATGATATAACAAGATGTAAAGAAGCAACCAAGCTGAAGACAGGAAATTTATCTCGTTTGAAAAAAAACGTTCATTTCGTCCAAAATGTATCGAGTAGTTAATCATTCAGTGAATACGGGTGCTGTTGAATTTCAGGTTGGGAACTTTCTTGACGAGGAGCAACTTTTCCGGAAATTTCGAGCAACTTGTGGACAGGACTACTGCTGTCATTCGTCCATTGGCAGCTCAAACCACTTCTTGTGAAGAAAATCCTGACCAGCTTGTATGATAGCCTGTAATACAGGAATCTATTAAGGCCTAGAGGTGGGCAAAAATCACCAAGCGTCTTACCATGAACTTTTTCAGCCTTCTTTGACCCTACACTCAAGTCTTTGGGCAGAGACGTAGGAAGGATTCAAAAAGTGGGGCACATGCATTCAGGGACAATCTCTTAAGCAAGAAAGGGCACTTTGCAATCTGAAAAGGGGCATTTTATATAAAAATTTGTGAAAAAGTCTGGGGGCACATGTCTCCTGTGCTCCCCTGTTCCTACATCCATGCTGTGACATTAAGACTCCGTCATTTATATTTATCGGTACCGGGGCGATCTAGCAAAATTGGGAAGGGTATGAAAACTTTTCAAAGGACAATTGAGGGTAAGATACGTTCTGGATATTTTTCTGTACATTTTAGTATGAAATCTTATACATATCTCTAAATGGTGTTTGAAAACTGTTGAGCAGCTTCTCAAATCTAAACCACCCCAACACCCAGAATTATGAATGACTGGGCCCTTAGCATTTATTATGTACTCGTACAGCTTTTTGTCTTATATGAGATCTGCTTTGTACTTTGATTTACCTTTTGATAAGATATTCAGTTTATCTTTATTCAAGTCTACTATGCTAGATAACGTAACAAAGTTATTCGCCATCATTTCTGCCGCAAATTTTTTCACAGCTATAATTAAAGGTATAGTATAGACTTCTTTGAATAATATTCATGGCATTAAAGCAGTCAAAAATCTAGGGGGCGAGCTTCACTTGTCAATCCGCTCCCAAGCCTCCTAGAAATAGAGTGGTTTTTTGTTATTTTCCATATATTCTGCCCCCCCCCTGAGAAAATTTGCAACCTAAAATTGCCTCCATCAGATAGGTAGAACCAGCTTTGTGGCTGTATGAAACATACTATAAAATTGGCTAATATGTTCCAATTACTTGTATTACAGGCCTAGTGCTTTTTAAGATGATCTGGTACCATTTTGCATTACATTTGACATTTTTTACTTTGTACGTATGCTAAAATGTGGTTTTTCACACTACCCCTATGTTTAAAAGTTACTTCGCTACCACCAAGTAACACAAATGATTTGTTCAATTATCCAAAATGTTCTTTTCAACTCTCATCCCGGTCATAAATAATGATCGCCTTCTAAGTTGTATAAAACCAGAATTATTCGAATTCCTAGCGCGAATGATAGCGAAAGTAGGATTGTCAATAGAGGAGGCCTAGCCAAACACTGTCCAAGGAGTCCTCTTTCCGTCGCGAATCGGAGGGTAGTTGTTCAAAAAAATGTATTAAATTTAAGCATAGAATATCAATAGATACTCCAGAACTAAAACCAAGTAATCAATGTGTGACTGGACGATAGACGAATCGATAGTATATCATAGGAGTATGAATGTCCTGTAGTGTTTTCACTGTAATCAACCATGCATGGATGTTTGCTACATTGTAACTAAAGGAAAAGTCCTTTAACCAATCAGCGCACAGTTTTAGTTTAAGTGCGTATACAAATAAAGTTTTCATTCTACGACAGTGCACGTGCAAGCTTTTAAAAAGTTCCCAAAAGGCCACCTAACTGTCACAGCTATTTTAAAACTATTTTTCGACCATGAAAGCAGGGATGTTACTGGCTAACTCAGCAAGAGAGGTACAAGGCTAACTTGTAGGTAGTCACTGCCTCATTAATTCTCCTCAGAAGGAGTAGCACAATCATTATTATATTTTCGGACGTGAACCAAATGGAATACAAGGACGGGCGCAGGAGCGGATTCAGGATATTTTCTGACCGTTGCAAATGAGAAAACGGGAGGGTTCCCTAGAAAAAAATTGTCGTGACCACGCCCTTTGCTTTTGCTATAAACGTAACCAACGCCTTTTTCATACTTAGAAACGCCAAGGAAAAGATATTTGTCTGTAGAATATTCAACCAACAAACAGCTATAAATTGGCAAATAAATTAAAATGTATGTTGCAATTCGCATTCGATAGCGAAGGTTCGGGGACCACGAAGCATATTTGGTATACCAGGAAAGGCCTAAAGGGGCGCCCTGCTTTAGCCTTCTCATAAAGTTCAACACCTTATGGATCATTGCATTTTGAGAAACAAAACTTTGCTTAGGAAATTAATCCAGAATTTAGTCAAATTTCCCAAAATTTCATATCCTGTTCTCGTTTTTATTAGTGAAAATAGTTGCAATTTCGAATAGGTGTGTCTTTGGCGGATTTTAAGGATCCGTATTAAGGAATTTCTCCATAAAAATCTTCTTAGATTACTTTATTCATCATGCCTTTTCATATTATGCAATAAAATTTGCGGAAAACCCTTCCCATGAAGTTACGAACTAACCCTAACCCTAACCCTGGACGCGTATTATGGTTCTTCGTAGGGTGAGGGTTAGGGTTAGCGTTAGTTTTCTTACTTCCGCCATTATGAAATTGCCCAAATATGGTAAAACATGCGTTGTTTTGGAAGGTATTTTGTGTTATAAGTTCCTAACTTCATGGGAAGGGGAAGGGTTTTCCGCAAAATTTTATTGCATAATATGAAAAGGAGAAGACATTGCTTCAAAGTAAACAAAAGGTATTGACATTCAAACTCAAGCTCTAAACAACATTCCTCTGAGAGTGAGCAATAACAAACACCAATTTAATTACATATTTACTACACATCCTAGTCTGGACTAATACAGAAAACAGTATATTTCAGTTTATGACACTCCTATCAAAATCTATGAGAAGGTTAAATCCTCCCTCACTTTAAGCATAAATGCAAGATAAGCTAGTAGCCTACAGAGTTAAAACGACTATGTTGAATTTTATCTCTGCACGTGCAAGTACAATGTCACAAAGAATGTCAATAAAACCCAAATGTAACAAGTTTCTCCTTATTTCTATGCCTCACTCAACGGAGGCCTTAACTTAAAGGTCATACGAAGGCCTTACCACACAGGAAGCAACTGTCTTGCCCTTTTATATTGACTTGGAGGAAATTGCATCCGCGAGAAATCACAGAGCTGCAATTTTGGCCACCTCCTCTCAACAGATCCAATAAGGTTTATCTTCTTTGTGCACTCGTCTCTGATTTCATCAAA
>WIPJ01067793.1:0-24028 GCA_018155075.1 Cassiopea andromeda
TATATATATATACATATATATATATGTATATATATATGTATGTATATACAGATGACATACAAGAGAGTTCGAAATTGCTGATAAGAAAATCTAATAATTCCTTTGGTCTAAATGTCAGATTTACTGTTTATTTTTGTACTAAAGTTATTAGAGAGTCAGGCAAGCTTTGGAAGAAAATTGTTCAAAATATTGAATAATTTGACCAGTGATATTGGGCTGCCTACCAGGGTTTGTTCAATTGTTGGGTTAAAGGCTAGCAGCAGACGGCATTCTTGGAGAGTTTGTGCAAGTGGATGAATGCACAAGCTCCTAGACAGAAATTCGCTTTGAGAAAGTTATTGGTAACAGTCCGAGAGAGATGGAGGTTGAAGATCAAGATCATCTACCTCCTTTAAGGATATGCTGCATAGGAGAGATCAGAGTCAAAGTTAGTGTGAAGATAGCGTGAACAAAAGCGTTTTAGTTATTTCTTTGAGCCCTTTTTACAGAAGAAAGCAATGCTTATAAGAGTAATACGTCTATAGCATGTCAGTAGCAAAGTGATCAGTTTTCTAGCCTTGCCTATAAGTCACAAGACACTATAATTATCTCATTGACATCAAAACGTTAATTCTCATTTAGGGCATAGATCCAGATGCCTGCCTACGTTATATAACTGCTGAAGAATTTTGCAATCCCCGCTTACTAGAATCCCTATTCAGTGTTATGTGGTTTCACTTTGGATTACTGTTGTTACCTCTTTATGTCAATATTCACTGCGTATTGTAAGTGCTCATACTACGAGCAGGGTTAATTTCCAATGCAATAAGAATGGTGTCGGGGTTTTCCATACACGTTGCACGCTTTGCGGACGACTTCGCAGCGCTCTTTTTTCTTTCAGTCATCCATTAACTATTCACACACAGCTGACGCGCATTATGTGTGAGTAGTGGTTGTGATATGCACTAATATCGTTGTTTACTATATGTTTTATTCAAGTACAGCCTTACATTAGTCATGTTTACGTTCAAGAGTTGTTTTTCCAAGTCGTTTATTAACTATATTTACGTAAATTCCGTATCCTGTTATCCTTAATTTTGATTGGTAGAAATTTATAGATTCTGTGTAAGTTGCCTATAAAAACGAGAGAGTGAAGATTGAGGGTAAGATTCGAATAGATAGAGAAAAACAAATCAAATTGGATAGGAATCAAGAGAGAGACAGAATTAGAGAGAGAGAGAGAGAGAGAGAGAGAATGTAACGTTAGCAGTATAAGCCTCAAGTAGACAGCTTTAGAGAAATATTTTCATGAAGAGTGACTGTATACTTGCAATACAGGATCTTTAAACAGGATGTCCACTTCGGCTGTAAAAGCTGCGAATGATGGAAATGCTGGAAAGTGAGCCTTTTCAGAATTTGGCTGGAAAAGCTGCAATTTTATTTTTAGGCTTAATAATATTTAGCGGCATTATAAGATGAAAAACAATCTTATCGAGAAGCAGGATTAAAGAAGACAATTACAGAAGGCAAGACTTTTTAATATCACATGGGACAGGCCTTTTTCAACAAGTCGACCCTGGCTTGTCCAGACCGGTCCCATCTCAATATCATTTTACACAAGGTATCCCCTTCTACAATCAACTGCTGGAATACCACCTTCCCAAACGTCAAAGACCAAGTTAAAACATATTTTTTCTCACATCGAGCACAAACTTGGTTTGGTCGTATGAAAATTATGGTAAATATAAACACTTGAATTTGGGACTAAAGCACTAAACTGTCCTAAACACTACATGTCCCATCCAAAATCTCCCATGTTGTAAGATAGGATAGGGATAGGTAAAACTAGAAATCATGGCTCCATTCGACAGCCTCACTAATTTAGACTGTGTACTTTGTGTTGGAGTTCCTTCGCTATGCAAAGCATCTGAATAGGAAAAAGTTTTACCGTGACATCACGGAATTGAATAAAGTACCACCCACCGCCCTACTTTATCGTCATGGAGAATCACGAAAAACGTGTAGAACTACCCACCCCCAAAGCGTGACGTAATTATTGAAGAGTCCCTAAGTAAGTTCTTAATTTCCTATAAGAGAATCTTTACGTAACGCCAAAATCCAAAAATCCATTAACCGACTTTCCCTAAGACCAACAAAATGATTTTGTAGAAAAAAAGCCCTTGGAAATGTTCAAATTCTTTATAATGTTGCCAGTATTGTAGGACATTATTTAGTATTACTTTATGTAAACAGACTTTTGAAATAGTTATCTCATGGAACCGGACCAACAAAGACTCAGTTGAACCATTTGTTGCAATCACGAAACAGCGTCAAATAAAGGGTCAAGAACAATATTCGTTTCGGTATAGTTTGAGCATTTCAAATTAACAACTAAAATAACCCATTGACTTCTAGTCCAAAGTACATAGTTCGCACGCTTACTCAAATTATCTTAAGTAGCAAAGCAGATGATAAATAGTTGACTCGATGAGATGATATTGTCTCAAAATCCATTTTACAATCTTAATCTTGACTTGATCAATTTTTTTCTGTTTATGAATGGGGTTACTGGGGAATGGCTGCTCCACAAAGTGCAAATTACTCATTCAGTAATTACGAGATATTACATTCCATGCTCAAAATGATTCTTATGCTATTATTTATCTACATTTACGTCACTACTTATCTCTGATAAATACCTTTATCCATACATGTATTCAATATGTCGCCATTTACCTATCTTAAACGCAAGGTCCTATCTATGTCTTGTGTCTTTATACATCTATGTGTGAAGCCTTTATTCATCCATGTGATATGCGCACGTTTCTTATGACCTACGTCACTATTCATCTGTCAGTTACTTTAATGTGCATCATTGTGCTCTACCGTCATGTATATGCTGTATGTGCAGGCTGCTTGATATCCTGAAGTAGTTGAATAGAGTTGGGCATTGTAGGACAGAAAGCATTTGAAAGTCTGTAGCTGGTAGCTACCTTTGCATCACAGATAAATTAATAAATGGAGCTTTCACTGTGAAAACCAAGGATGAAGAGAGAGAATAGTAATACCAGTATGGACAGACCCCTTTGAATAGTACTAAGCAGCACTTTTTGTTAGGTCATACATAATTCATTATTCCCTTCTGACTACGTACTTAGATCACATTACCATCGTTAAGTTAGGCAAATAATCACTCTCTCAAAATAAACTGAAGTGACAAACAATTATATATGCTCGGCTGAGGCTGGACATATCAACAGACATCAGGAGAGATCAAAGCATTAAACGCAAGATGTATGACTTGTTATAAAGTGTTGTGATGCTAGTAGCATGCCACCAGTATGCTCGATTACACTAATATCATTTTGATCATTCTGTTCTCTTTCTTGGCACTATCATGCATCATTACAAACTGCTTGATATGCTTTGTTATAGTAACACGTATAAAAGCTGATGGAGTTTTCAAATATTACATGTTCTCAATGGCAGTCACAGATATCCTAGTTGGCACTATTTCCATTCCTACATATATAGCATTAGGACTTTTTCTGATTCCAGCGACGAGGCAGCAGGTAGAGCTTTTCAACAGTATTGATATGCTTCTTGGGGCATGCTCTATGTTTCATATCTCACTGATGGCCTTCGATCGCATGGTGGCAATTTCACAACCACTTTTACATCGAGTACAAATGAGAACAATGAAAGCTGCTTTAAAATTACTAACATTCCCATGGCTATTGGCAACATTGGTAACAGCGTTAAATTTTGCTGCATTGAATGGGCGCTTTAGAGACATAATATCTTCTGTCACTGGAATCGGGGCACCATTTATATTCACTATCATATGCTACATATTGGCACTTAAGGCAATTAGAAAGCGTAATGGACGGATTTCACAAAACAACAGCAGCTCACATATTGTAAATGAGGTGAGATTACTGAAGATGGTGTTCTGTGTTCTTGCGGTATATCTTATATGCTGGTTACCATTTGCTATAGTCAATGGTATGATTCTACAAATAATGTCGTCTCTGGAGTACTCTGACGTTCTTAGCATCGTCTACGCAGTTAAGTTTCTGCAATACTTTAATTCTACCTGTAATCCATTTGTATATGCATTTTTTCACCCGTGCTACCGGGTTGCAGTTAAAGATTTGTTGATGAGGTGCGTTTTCATGAAAAGTCCCCGAGCTCGCACAATTGAGATGCAATCGCATTACCAAAGCACCACTGCAATGTAATCATAATGTGGATGACTGACCTGTACAGCGAATGAGTGATGCTCAAATAATAATAGCAACAACAACAATAAAGAGAAATGGCATGACCATGTGCCAGAAAGGGCAGCAGAAAATGAGGAAGTGATGTTGTTGTGGAATATCACTACTCAGTGTGACAATGTGATGGAAGCATGAAAGCCAGACATAGTTGTGTTGGACAAGAAAGAATACAAGGAATAATACTTGATATTGCTGTACCAGATGACGTGAGAGAAGGAGAGAAAGAAATAGAAAAGGTAGAAAAGTAGGAGTAATTGAGTGGAGAGGTTGGTAGATTAAGGATGCTTTGGCATCTGGAAGTTGTACCGTTAATGATAGGAGCTCTTGGAAGTGTCACAAAAGTCTTCCATAGGTGGATTGAAAAATTGTAGATAACATCCAATATTGGAGTGGTGCAGAAGATTGCCTTGTTGGGAACTACAAAAATATTGCAGAAATTGCTAGAAATGTAGAGAAATTGATATTATTTTAGCCTATGGTCATTTTTTATGACTCGCCTAACATAGGAATTGTCGGTAATGACAGCAGTTAGAACGCAATCCGCAACAAGTGAGATAATAAGAAAAGTGGAAAATATTCTAGAGATGTGGGAGATAGGCGCCCAGTTAGTCATTGTTTATTTGCTATGACCCTGTTGACTTGTGTAGTGACGGCAATAGAAACTGCTAGAGCATATGGGTCTGTCTTTTTATTAGTTTAGTGTCGGACGAAAAAATCGATAAATTAAGTGAGGATTGTATTTGACGTGTTTCTTTCAAAACAAAAACTATTTCAGAGATGATGAAGGCTATGAATCAATTTGGTGCCAATAAATAGTTGTTTTATATATATTAAACCATGAACAAAATTTTCCACTATTTAATTTAGTCTCGGACGGAATCGATGAAAAACAATGTGCTGGCATTTTGAAGTATCACTAAGATATTATCGAAACTACATGTTGATATTTCAGAAGGGCCTTTGTTTGGTAAAGACTATCAATCATACATTGCTTTCATTTTGATTTGGTAATCTGGGTAATCTGAAATTAGGCCGAAGCTTGTCAATTCCTTTATTAGTCTCTGAGACTTTAGTATCGGACGGAAGTGTCGGACGGATATTTTGAGACAAAAAATCATTGTCTTTAGAATCATATTTTCATGCAATAAATCCTTTTTCTGCTTTAGAATAAACATGAATTAACAAAAGTTGGCTTCAGAAGAATACCCATGTTATACTTTTCTCAATTTTTAATCGTTATTCTGTTCGAAACTAAAATACTATTTTCTTAGTAAAATGTAATGAGGGTACGTTTTTGGGGAAATTGAAATCCACACAGGGGCGAATCTAGACCGGGTTGAACAGGTTCAAAAGCCCTGCCAGAGTTTTCAAAATTGCATTCCAAGCAATGGTGATAATGAATACCATTCTTTCAAATCTCTGCGAAGTTGTACGAATTCTTGTCATCTAGTTCCTTCCTCCCTCTCATTTTGGGTTGACAGTCTCATATTGACAAGATTAGTAATTTGACTAAACAATGAGAAAGTATGCTGTATGTTTTGGCCTAAGATCTTACCCTGTGAGAATGCGCAATTGGTGGATAAATACGATTGATGAATTGGTGCAGTAATGTGGGTACATTTTCAATTAAGCTGAAAATACTTATATATGAAAGATAGCCTCATTAGGATAGAGAAAATGACCGGATGGGAAAATTCTAAAGGAATACCAGTATGGGCAGACCCCTTTGAATAGTACTAAGCAGCACTTGTTGTTAGGTCATACATAATTCATTATTCCCTTCTGAATAAGTATTTCGATCACATTACCATCGTTAAGTTGGCAAATAATCACTCTCTCAAAATAAACTGAAGTGACAAACAATTATGCATGCTCGGCTGAGGCTGGACATATCAACAGACATCAGGAGAGATCAAAGCATTAAACACAAGATGTAGGACTTGTTATAAAGTGTTGTGATACTAGTAGCATGCCACCAACATGCTCGATTACACTAATATCATTTTGATCAGCGTGTTCTCTTTCTTGGCACTATCATGCATCATTACAAACTGCTTGATATGCTATGTCATAGTCACACGGACAGCAAACGATGGAGTGTTTAAGTTCTACATATTTTCAATAGCAATCACAGATATCTTAGTTGGCATCATTTCCATTCCCACGTATATAGCACTTCGACTTTTTCTGATTCCAGCTACGAAGCAACGGGTTGAGGTTTTCAACAGGATTGATATGCTTATTGGGACGTGCTCTATGTTTCATATCTCACTGATGGCCTTCGATCGCATGATGGCCATTAAGAAACCACTTTTTCATCGCTTACGAATGAGAACGAGGAAGACTGCTTTAAAATTACTAACATTTCCATGGCTATTGGCAACATTGGTAACAGTGTTAAATTTTGTTGCACCCAATGGACGCTCTAGAGCCATCACATCTTCTGTCACTGGAATCGGGGCACCATTTACATTCACTATCATATGCTACATATTGGCAATTAAAGCAATTAGAAGGCGTAATGGACGGATTTCACAAAGCAACAGCAGCTCACATATTGTAAATGAAGTGAGATTACTGAAGATGGTGTTCTGTGTTCTTGCGGTATATCTTATATGCTGGTTACCATTTGCTATAGTCAATGGTATGATTCTACAAATAATGTCGTCTCTGGAGTACTCTGACGTTCTTAGCATCGTCTACGCAGTTAAGTTTCTGCAATACTTTAATTCTACCTGTAATCCATTTGTATATGCATTTTTTCACCCGTGCTACCGGGTTGCAGTTAAAGATTTGTTGATGAGGTGCGTTTTCATGAAAAGTCCCCGAGCTCGCACAATTGAGATGCAATCGCATTACCAAAGCACCACTGCAATGTAATCATAATGTGGATGACTGACCTGTACAGCGAATGAGTGATGCTCAAATAATAACAACAACAACAACCATAAAGAGTTGCAGTTAAAGATTTGTTGATGAGGTGCGTTTTCATGAAAATTCCCCGAGCTCGCACAACTGAGATGCAATCGCATTACCATCCGCAAAACTGCAATGTAGTCATAAGTAAGTGAATGACGTGTACAGCAAATGAACAATTTTCAAATTGATTCTTATTATGATCTAGGACTGCAAGTTGGAGAAGTCAACTGGCCCGAGAGCAAGCTATTTAATTCATAATGGATTGCAATGGGCCCTGACAGTTATTGTTGTCAATTTGTTTTAACAAAATATAGTTGCCTAGCTATAATTATATACAATTATGTAAGGCAAGCTATCCCAATTCGAATAAAATTATCTTGCAAAATCTTGTTATATAGAAAGACATGTTGCTTTCTTGAGACAAAACCACGTTACCGGCAATCTCACATAGAAGATCTTTTCAAAAGACTGAATAGTTCATTCAAAATCATGCTGGACAACATGTTAGGGCGTTTCACCATTCTTTTGAATAACCAAACATCGTTTACTCTTTCTGCTTGATGTAGGGGACATCCGATAACTTCCTTGTCCTGAGATGTGGAATCAATTGTTACACCTCGTCCGGTTTTTTTGGATCGCATGGCAATATTGTCTGGTATTGCTAGCTAAGCATATGCATAGTAGACTTAAAAAAGGATAGCGAACAGAACAATTTCTAAGATGGAAAGGGTTGTTGCTTGTTACTGTACTGTGGTTGTTGTAAAGTATATCAAATACAATATTACTGAAGGCTATTCAGTACAGTGGGCAGGAACTTCGAACAAAATAACCGTGTCAAAAGCTAACATCACACTTGACATTCACTGAATAACTTCTGATATCGCTTCAATAAATAAAAGATCCAAGGAAGCACACAATACAGAGGATAAAATGCAGAGTGACTACTTATAAAAATTGCTTTATGACAATTCTACCTTAATACAGTCTAATATCATCTACTTCAATACGCTAAATCTACCATATAATACTACTTTCAATAACAGCATTCGTTGTACAGTTTAGATATTTAAAATTAACAGCTAAAACCACATCAAGCAACGTTATCGGGATACGGTTAATACAATAATGTTATCTAGGTATATCAACGTTGAGAGAAATAGTTCCCGGTTTTAAGGTGTAGTTATATACTAAAGATACTAGGAATGAATATGGAATACAATAAAACTAAATGGGCCTCTGATAATTGAAAGCGCAAAATATACCTGGTAAAGGTGAAGTGCGAAAATTATATTCTTCCTGCCTGGAGCTCTTCGGGATTATAATGGAACGGACAACTATTACTGTACAAGGCCATGTATATCGACTGAAACCAAGGAACTCCGTCACAAGGACAATCATAGAAATGAGAGCTCTAGAAAAATATGGAGCAGACTGGGATTGGGTAGTCGTGCGCAATACAGGGCAAGAAAAGATCTTCTAATGCTTCTAGCTATGATAATTGTAGGCAAAATGATTTTCTGAATATCATTGATCTTCTTTACAAGAAGATCTGCAGAGTACATCAAGAAGTCCCTACATTCTAATGCCAAATTTAAAGATGTCGTCGGTCGGTCGTACGGACATACACGTTTTGCAGCTCCATATACTAAATCACTTTCCGAGTCAATACATACTAGACGTAAGTTAGGTATGTGGTGAGGGCTATCAACAAGAACCAGACCCTGAAATTTCAATACAGAGTTGCGTTTTTCATTATTTGCTTAAGGTAATATAGAAGAACTAAGAACTGCAAGAGACAAAGATATTTTCGCTCTACTAGTTGCCTTGCAGCCATTCTTTCGCAAAAAATAAGCAAAATAACTTCTCTGTGCATCAAAACCTTGTACTCACCTTTCCTGACATCAAGTCTATTACACATTTGTAGTAAAATCACAGCAACTGCAGATATGCAAGATCTATGAAATACTTCTACATCCAACAACTAATAAATGAAGTTTATTTAAAAGCATCTAGGACACCAAGTGACTCCTGGTCCAAGACATTTGTTTGAAACTTTGCCAAACTACTTCTTACTACGACCGGTCGCAAGTCGTAGTTCCCGCTCGTTTTCCCAAGTGCGGTAATCAACACGCTGTAGAAATTCTTGTTTACTTAGGTACCTATGAAACAAAAGAAGACTTCATTGAGGTATCAACAATTGAATATACACAGAAAATAAATCATGAATCATTGCTACGTCAGGCATCTAAAAAAAGCAATTGTAGTATTTAATAAAAAAATGGAATCTATTAAAAAAACTTAATGGTCCATAGGTAATGGAAGAGAATCTCACAA
Organism: Cassiopea andromeda; assembly: GCA_018155075.1. Lineage (NCBI taxonomy): Eukaryota > Metazoa > Cnidaria > Scyphozoa > Rhizostomeae > Cassiopeidae > Cassiopea > Cassiopea andromeda. The sequence continues at coordinate 9,513 of WIPJ01067793.1, forward strand.
TACGGTTTTATATGGCTAAATCGTATTATTGGAGATTAAGTATTAAATAATTTCGAGCAATACAACAAAGCACCATAGATGCAACACAATAAATGTTACCACAAGGCAGTATGTGGAGATAAAAGACAACAGGCATCACCCTGCCACGTAGTCTTTTTAAAGAAATATGTACCGCGGAGGTAAATCTAGAAAAGGGGATATGCTAGAGCAAAAGTAAAAGAAAAAATTTTGAGGATGCTTTTCAAATGGCTTATGCGATTTTCTAATCTGAAATTTAGATGTTTTATAAAAACAAATGCACTTAAATCATAGTCTTAGCAAAGGCCGTTAATCAGCTCTAGTAGCAAGCAGTGCAATGTCTACAATTGCTGCAATATAATTTATACAAGGGCTGGGGGCAATGCCCCCCGGGAAAATTCTTTGGCTCAGTGCTTTATGCTTGGCCTTAAAAATCATCTCCCAATATAATGCTAATATTAGTGATAAGGACCATCAACAATTCTGCTGCATCTGTTCTACAGAAGAGGCATCCTTCATTGTGGCATATAAGAGATCTCACCATATTACATATTTACCACCTACTGTTACAGTTTGAACAACAGCTGATTTTGTCAAAAGCGACATTTTCAGTTCAATTGTAAAGCTTGTGGTAAAAAGGGATGCTCTCTGAGGGCAGAAATTTTTTTACTGGGGAGCAATGTTGAGGCCTAGGGGGTATTTGCTCCCATAATTTGTATGAAGCTACACAGAATTGCTAGCTGTAGGATCACAATAGTTGATAATTTGTCAAGCTGACTAACAACAACTAGTATTTGTAACAAATTTTAGCTAAAAATTAGGAATTATTGTAAAAAATGTCCATACCCATCTTTACTGTTGTTTCTCAGTTCATCTTCTAAGCCCTTTTCTTTTTTAAATGAGTCCCAATCATGCTTAGATTTTTCCTGCATGCAAACAATGTTAAGACAAGTAATGAATGGGAAAGTCTAGCAAAACTGTGAATAAAACAGTTAGGGAATTTGCTAAGGCCAGTCAGAGTTCTTGGTTATGAACAAGAAAGTCACCAGGGCCTGCAAGAAGACGGAGGTAAGGATATGGTATTTCCTGGCAAGAAATTACTGCATGTGTAACATTTTGCACCAGTGAACTGGGAATGAGCGATGGGGAGCTAGAAATAGGGCTGTCCAAATCAATGGTTTTATCTAATCGAATATGCGGTCCTTATTTTACCGAATATTCAGTTATTCGCCGAATATGGGCGTGGCTAGGGCATGAAAAGGGCGTAGATCGGTAGACTCAAAAATGCAATGATACTATATACAATAAAACCATCGACAAGAAATTGATTACCTTAAGTCCTGAAAGTAAGGCAGCTGGAAGCTTATTGATGCATACTAGCCTATAAATGAAAAATTTTCTAGTCTTCCCTTCGTTGTTTTCGTTTCAATCTGCTATGTTTATTCAGCTTCCCTTAGAAATGTAGGAGCAGGTAAGTATAGCAACAGTGGGGAGGCTGAAAAGTCAATAAAATTGCTATCATTAAAACATTTGTCAAAATTACTGGGTGGCACAAAGTGGGGGAGGACTTAAGCCCCCAGCCCTCCCAAAGATACCGGTACTTGAGTTTACATTACTTTGCTGACTATTCAGTCCATATTTACTATTCAGTTCATATCCAATTTACTGCTATGGCGGCAGGTCAATCTCCAAATTACTAATCGACGTATGGGGCGATTCAAAAATAACGTACGCTCGATTTCATTGATTTTTGGAACCCTTCCCCTTTGAACCCTTTTGTACGTTTCCGAGGTACCCCCTACCCCTAGGCGTACGTAGTTTTAATTCATCAAACCCCTTTATGCATTTGACTATATTGTTTATCCCAGTAAGTTCAAAGTTTGCAACATTTCATACATGCAATGTATGTATCAAATGTTCACAAACTATACCTCCAAAAACTAGAAAACAATAATTGAGAGTGCGATCTAGTTTGTGTAATGTTCAAAAGACAGCTGTACTCATTTAGGATGCTTTGTAGGTACTTACCTTTTGAAAATTACATGAGTGTACGTATGTTCTTTGAAGAGCCCCTTTCCCCTTGTACGCTTTTGTATGCTTTTTTGTACTAATAGTAATATAATCAGGAAGGATACAGAGGCTAGACATACCAAAACATGGATGGAGAAGTATGTTTAGAGGGGTGGAGGTGCTCTATGCATCGTTGGTATGAAAAACTACTAATTGCTTTGAAGGTAGAAGTTCACTTTAAAAATAGAAGCAAAATGTAAAATGAAGTTACCAAAGTGCTCAATTTCTGTTTCTTGCTTAATGATCCAACCACGCCGCTCAATCCTCCTGAACGTTTCTTACTGCAAAAAGAATTCGAAGGGAGTGTCACAAGAGATCCTTGATCAGATGCCTATGCAGAAATGACGAGACGTCGGGTTCCGGTGAATACGAACTCCCACTGATGAAAATCATGCTGCTGCGTGGCTCCTTCCCACTAGTACTATATTTTCACCAATTTCTCTTTTCTCGTTTGCTATGTACTACTCGCCCAGTCCAGTGCTGTTCACCCCCTCGCCCGCAAATGTAGCTAAAGCTTTTATTGAACTGTGGAAAATTTGGGCAATCAGATTTGCAGAAAGGTGAAGTGAAGAAATTGATTCCATTGAGACAAGCCTTCAAAAGCAAGAGGAAGAAAGAGAATGCTATTTACAGAGCAACTCGCAAATGGACGAATTGTGAAAAAATTCGAACTTCTAAGAAGAAGTTCAAAAGGGGAACGCATTGTTGCCAATATCCTTTGACAAGGCATGATAATGCAGATGCAAATTGAGCTTGAATTGATCCTATAGGGAGGGTGTATAACCCGGGGAGCAGGCATAATTAGCCAATAACTTTTATAAACAATGATCTTGGGAATAGCGAATGGGGAGGGGGGCGAAATATTTCCTCTTTCCAAGGGCGAAACTTTGCAAGAATAATTGAAAAGCACCGCTATAAAGTAACAGAAGCATGCTCTTCCATGGAAAGCACGCGAAAACCTTCGAAAAAATATTGAAAAAGAAGTACGACGCAGCCCTGAACATTACAATTTATAGCTCTAGATTGAAACAAATAAGTTGTAAAAATTGAAATGATGGAGTGAACTCTCAGATTTTCATTTGAAAGAGCCCTGGGTACACAGTGTGTGCCCTAATTTCTTCATTTCGTCTTAACTAATGGTTAATGTTGCAATTTCAAAGCTCTGTTGAAGGTTTTTTCATCATCTGTAAAAGTCTCGTAGCCATTATATTCAGAGCATATACTGGAAATATAGCTTGACCATAGGCCTTTCACTAACTGAGAATCAACCATTGCAACATTGAACTTCTTCGCAACAAGATCGCCTTTTTAGGTTGGTATTCGAACAACCAATAACTACGCAGGAGCCACACAGTGGCGTGATTTGATCTGTGGGGTCCATTTTGAATATCTGCAAATTGATGCTCTGACCTTATGCATCTTTAAACTACACGTTTTTCAAATAAGATACTAGTTTATAGGAAACTATACAAGACAGGTGAAAAAATTAAGAAACTCTGGTACTGTGCTCAAGTAAATTTAGCCAACGGTACGATCTTCATCTGTATACAAAATAGTGCATTAACATGCATGCAGTACAGTGCTACCAACCATTAATTCCTTTGAAATTATGATTGGCTTGGGTTTTTGTGAAGATCAGCTTTGACAGCCATCCAGAAATGCTCGACTTGCAAATAAGAAACTAATGAAGAAGGTTTAGCACTTGCTACTGATCCACGTTTCTTATAAAAAACCAGCATGCCATTGCGTAACTATGATATGTGAGTTCATTAATCTGGTAATATGTCGCCACTTATAAATGGTAGGTGAAGAGTGACGTAGGTTACAGGTAACGTAGACATCATATGGATAAACTTATCTATGTCTTGTCTTTACAATCTGTTTTCAGTCCCTATTCACCCATGTGGTATGACCAGATTACCTACGTTCTACATCACTATTCGCCTACCAGTTACTTGACTATGCATCAATGTGTTCTGCCGTCATTTATCTATGTGACGAGCGTAATGCAATTGACAATTACCTCGCAACTACGTAGAGATGCGTACAATAAACAGCAAAATATTTCACATTCTGCATCTCATGGCTATATGGGTAATCATGCTTCAGAAATTTCTAACATAAAACTTATCAGCGGGGATGCCCTTGCTTTACAGGTAAGTTAATAGTCAATTTTTATTTAGAAAACAACTCCTTGAGATATAAAGGTAAGACAATCATGACACCAGCATATACCAATCCTTTTGAATCGTACAGAAGGTGATTGATAGTTACTTCATCCATAATTCATTATCTATTACAGAAAATCTATTTCTATCGCATTAACATCGTTAACTAAAAGCCAGAATCCATTCTTCTACTTATTAAAAGTAACTAACAGATCGTTAGGTTTGACTGTGGATTGACCATGTGAGTAGACGGATGAATCTCGGATCACAGCATCAACTAAAGCACACGGACAAGGTACTTCTTGCAAAGCGGTCTGTTGATCGGGAACCTTCTCCAGCATGCTCGACTATAGTAATATCACAATGATCATTCTGTTTTCTCTTTTGGCGCTATCGTGCATCCTTACGAACTGTTTGATATGCTATGTCATACTCAAACGAATAAAAGCTGATGGAGCGTTTAAGTATTACATTTTGTCAATGGCGGTCACCGATATCCTAGTTGGTATCATTCCCATACCAACATATATAATAATTGACCTTCAACATATCGAATGGACAAAAAAGCTAGTACAATTCTACAGAGGCGCTGATATGCTCCTTGGAATGTGCTCCATGTTTCATATCTCATTAATGGCTTTCGATCGCATGATGGCAATTTCACAGCCGCTTTTGCATCGATTACATATGAGAACAGGGAAGACTGCATTGAAGTTGCTATCAATCCCATGGATACTGGCATCACTGATAACAGCAGTAAACTTTGCTGTAATGAATACAGCTGTCAAAAACATCATTTCTTCTGCCACTGGAATTGGGGTTCCATTTCTATTCACTATTTCATGCTATATTATAGTGTTCATCACAATTAGAAAACGCAATAAGCACTTCTCCCAAAATAGTGGTAGTTCACATATGATAAACGAAATGAGACTACTGAAGATGGTATTTTGTGTTCTCGCGGTATACCTTATGTGTTGGTTGCCATTTGCTATAGTCAATGGTATGATTAAACAATTAATGTCATCCCTAGAGTACTCAGAGCTTCGCTACCTCATCTACGCTGCAAAGTTTCTACAATATCTGAATTCTACGTGTAATCCGTTTGTCTATGCGATATTCCACCCTAACTATCGGGTTGCAGTAAAAGATGTGTTGAAGAAATGCTGTTGCAGAAAAGAGACCAGAGTTCACAACACTGAAATGCAACTGTATTGACTGATTGGCACTGCATTGTAATCACACAACGAGTAATTAGCTTGTAGATCGACGATTGAAAGATTTCTCATACTGATGTTAGTAAAACTGGAGCAATAAACTACGAACTGATTTGAGAAACGACCTCATACCATTCACAATTCACTCCAATGGTTCGGAATATCTTAAAGTAGACGTTATCTATGAAATAACGTAAACATGGTCATATATGATAATGGATACAAAATCGGTCAGATTGGAAAGCACGTAAAATTCTATTCAGCAAAATAGCATAAGCTCTTCCAAGCGATTTTTGAATAATTCCATCTACATCAAGAGTTATTACAGCTCAAAGCTTGAAAACTCAAGCTAATGAAAAGGTCCGTGAAGTATAACATTGTGGAATGCCTTGGGGTATATTGCAAAAATATACAGCCTTGGTTCACGCAAAAATAATTTTTTCATGCAGAATGTATAGAACAGATTATGAAAAAATAAGCCATCGTTGAATATGTGCTTGATAATATACACCAGCGTCTCAAAAACTTTTGATACCTTCTAATGATCATATCATGAGAAATAAGCTACACCGTGTGCCTTCTCTTGGTGCCTGTAATTTACTGTGCATCTTTTTCATACCAATTGTTTACCTTCTTCAGAGTTCACTTGACCGCGGCAATTGCAATCAGTCTAAATTTCAGTACAAAACTGAGAAACTATGAACGTCACAGTAATAAACTATCACGGATGGGGAAGTTTCACTTTCTCTTTCTTTAATATTCTATTTCTAAAAGTGCAATGATTCTGAATTATGAAATTAAGAAGAATCAGATAGAGGCTAAACGGTGTCAGAAATGCAGATGGGAATCCTAATCTACGTGGAAGGGGCAATAGTGCGTCCAAATCAGCTACTTGATTGTCACTCGGCCAAAAATGTATCACATTGGTCCTTACCTAAGTAAAGGGTCCAAGGAAGGAAAGGATTTTCTCTAGTCAAATAAAACAGCCATATTCTAACGTCGACTTTGATAGTCAAGTAATCAAAATATTATGAAAAACGCATGCAAGATGTTGCTCAAAGGTGCTTCCACAGCTAGTTTTGATATTACAATTCTTGGAGATGCTGTAGCATTTCTCTGATGCTTGTGGGAAGAGGTTATCTAACTCTGATTGCTAACTGGGAAGTGGCTGCTTCAAAACTATAACTGATAAACTAGCAATAGCCTACAAAAGCATTCTAAAACATAAGTCTTAGCTTTTCCCGAACAGAATTGAAAGCCAGCATGCAAGTCAAATTTCCCTAAACTTTCATTTGCTATTCCCTGGCATTTCCTTGAATGCTGCTCAAACATCCTCTATTTCTTACACATTATTTTAGGTAGTAGTATGTAGTTTACAGTAAGATGAAGACAGGAGGTGTAAAAAAAGGTGCAATTTAACCGTGGAAATTGATAACAATTTCCATTCTTCATCGTTTAACACGTACGATCGCACGGGTACGCATCGGCACACGCATAGAGCCGATAATGCGAGGGATTGATCGCACACATGCGTCAGATATTTGATCGTTGATTTATGCCTTTAGTTTACGTGCAAACGCCAGTCAGAACCCGATCGAATTTCTTGCAAACAGAACCAATTAATCTTTCCTATTTGTCACCTGTTTCATATTTTTCAACGGCAATGGAAACTTCCTTCAATTTCATGTGTGAGAACGACAGAAGAAAGATTTCCTAGCTGTGCAATTAAAAGCAGAGTTGCGTTAAATATCAAAAGGGGTGGAGCTGCTTTGCACATAAAAAATTCAGTTCCTAGGAGGGAAAGGCCAGGCAGCAATATTACCTGAAAGAATTGTCTGTGAGCTTAACTTAGACAGAAAAAGGTATTTCTTCGTTGTCCTGTACAGAAGTCCTAGTCAAAATCAGAAAGAATTTAGTATTTCATGAACAATTTTGAGTTAATGATAGCTAAAATGTCAGCTAAAGAGCCAGCATGCAGTCATCATTACAGGGGATTTTAATTGTCGTTCTCCTCAGTGGTGAAAAGGCGACAACGAAAACTACGAGGGAGGGCAACTAGAACCACTAACATCAGACCTTGGATTATATCAGCTCATATCTGTGCCCATCCATACAGTCGGTAAATTTAAATCTTGTATTGACTTGATTTTAACCGATCGACCTAACTTGTTTATTGAATCTGGTACTCATCCATCCCTTCATGAGCAATGCAATCACCAGATCATCCATGGTAAGTTATCTATTAGAAATCCAGCCCCACCTCCCTACACTCGTAAACTATGGTTTTATGATTAGGGAGGTTTAGATCCAGTACGAGTACGAGTTCAAATCCCGCGTAGTTTAACACTCATACTCGTACTAGTACTGCAAATTCGTGCGTTTAGATATCTCCGCCTTCAAAATGACCCAGGGATTTATTGAAATCAATAGATCTGCGTTTATATTCAAAGGATTTAGTGAATTGTAGGATACTAGAAGGCCCTATCGTACTCTGAAGATAAACTCGAAGCTATTACTATATCCCTCGAAAGCCATTGCCTTCTTTTACTGAACTTTCGCTATCGTGAATGAAGATAAATCGCTGTCTGAAATTCGCTTGAACAAGAATAACATAAGTCCATCGTTCAACTTTAGAACATACGTTCTGTGAAAGTCTTTCCATTTAGTCCCCTTCCATTGCTAGGCCATTTCCAGAAGTTTATTATGACAGAGTGGTTCCACGACAACAGCTCCTAAATAAGGCTTTACATTGTGTTCCTTTTCAAAACAAGAGGTTGCCTTTGAACATCTGCTTTTTATCGAGGCAATTGCTTATGAATTGCACATTTATTTTTGCCAATATTAACAATTCCAAACTCGTTCTGTTCAGTACGAGATTTGCTGAGAAACTCGTACTGAACGGCTGCTTCGAGTACGAGTTGTGACGGTGATTCCCTCTCAATATGCGTAGATCGGTTGCGCAGTTGAAAACTCGTACTCGTACTCGTACTCGTACTGGATCTAAACCTCCCTATTATCTCTACAAGGAAAAGCATTGTAGTGTTCCCTTGGCAACAGACCCTTGAGAAGGTAACTCATTCTGATGATCAAGTTAAACTTCTTAATGAAGTACTTTTAAATACATTCTCAAATTACATACCAAAGGAGCTCAAAAAAGAAAGCCTCAACAAGTGCCATGGATCAATCCCAGTATCAAAAATTTCTTGAGAAAGAAAAATCATGTATTCAAATCATCTATCAAAAGAGTCAATCACAAAATTTGCTCGAAGGTATTCAAAACATGACAATTCAAGCACCCAAACTTGTAGAAGGTGCAAAATTAGAATATTTCACAAATATCGGTCGTAAGCTATCGGACCCCTCAACTGGTAACAAAAAGTACTTGTCTTTGATTAATAAATCCTCAACCAATCTAAAATTCCCGAGATACCCCCTCTCCTGGAGGGTGATATATTTTTGACTAGCTTTGCGTCAAAAGCTCAAATATTTAATGATAATTTTATCATTCAATGTACAGCATTAAATTCTGGCAGCAAAATTACTGGTGAGCTACCTGTAACCTCGTTCCAGCTTCGAGAGCCTGCAATATCCGATGATAAAATACTAAAGATCGTTCATAACCTTAATCCAAACAAAGCACATGGATGGGATGGACTCTCAGGGCGAATGATAAAAATGTGTGACGAGTCATTAGTAAGAACATTGTACTCTTCGAAAATTGCTTGCATCGTGGCATTTTCCCTGACACATTGAAAAGAGCTAATGTCCTATCAGTTCATAAGAAGAATGAGAAAAACCTTAAGGAAAACTATAGGCCTATTTCTCTCTGACCAATATTTAGTAAAATCTCTGAGAAGCTCATTTGTGAATCTTTATACTCACATTTGGAAAAAATAAATTTGCTAAACCCCAACCAATCAGGCTTCTGTCCAAAAGATTCAACAATTCATCAATTGCTTTTCATAAACCATTCTATCTTTGAAGCATTTGACTGCAATCAAAGTCTGGAAGTTCGCTCTGTTTACCTTGACATTTCAAACGCTTTTGATAGGGTATGGCACGATGGTCTTATCTATAAACTAAGGAGTTGTGGCGCTTTGGGAAATCTATTGCGACCTATCCAAAGTTTCTTCCTAAATAGACAACAAAGAACAGCTTTAAATTGTCAAACTTCCACCTAGGGGTATGTTTCAGCTGGTGTGCCACAATTTACCACGTACGAGAAAAAGTGGGTGTCTCTGAAAACTACATGATGAGTAGACTTGAATCTGTACAATAGTCTGCTGCCCTAGCAGTGACAGGAGCGTGGAGAGGAACATCTCGAGACAGGCTGCACTGTGAACTTGGTTGGGAATCTTTAGGATCAAGAAGATGGAGTAGGCGTCTCATTCTTTTCTACAAATTCATAAATAATTTAACCCCAGACTATACAAGGAATCCTATTCCAATCTTTGCTCCAAGTAGCTACTCTATTCGGAATCCACCAGTAGTGAAGCACATAAATCAAGAACAGAAAGTTTCAATTCTAGCTTCTACCCTGGCTCTTTGTCTAAATGGAATAAACTTGATCCCACAATAAGAGAATCCTCTTCTGTTAATGCGTTTAAGAAAAAATTATTTTCTATAATAAGACCTCCTGCTAAATCCTTATATGGCATTCACGATCCAAAGGGGTTGCATAACTAACTCAGTTAAGAGTGGGGTTGAGCAAACTCAACTTCCATAAATTCAAGCATAATTTTAAAGATACAATTAACCCAATGTATCCAGTAAATGATGGCATAGAAGATGCGGAACACTTTGCAGCTAAGCAATTCTTTCATAGAGCAGAGACATAAGCTACTCGCTGGTGTCAACGATGTTCTTGTAGCTTACGAATATTGTGAGAGTTCAGATATTAATATGCTGGATCTTCTACTGTACGGTAGTAAATACTTGTCTTTTGAAAAGAACAATCTTATCTTAAGTTTAATCATTAAGTACATATTTGAAACGGAACGCTTCGCTTGAAGGCTACTAGTTTTCTATAATAAGATCGCCCAATCGCCTTCTCTATATCTGTTTTCATTAGTCATAAGTTTCTCTTTCGTTTTTTACTTCTTCTTGTGAAATGTAAAGGAAGCTTGCAGCCAAATATTATTCTCAGATTACCAGCTCTTTCTTTTAAATTATCACTGGTCAATATTTGGTTGCACGCATTCTGAATTCGTAGTTCTGTATTTCATTTACTGGTAGTTTCGTCTTGTAGTTTCATCTCTTAGTTTCTTTCTTCATATTTTTGGCCCCTGGGTATATTGCTCCCACGGGTATCGTCTATGTAGTAGGGTAGTCTTAGAAGTATGTTAAGTAAGTTATTTATGTTTTTAAGTTGATGGAATGTATAAAAAAGCAGAGTTTTTTGGTTCCACATATATGCAGTTTATAACTCATTCTAATCGCAAGTTTTAGTGAGTAGTCGTTTCAACATGCAATCAGAATACTTTGATTCTTTATAAGTGCATCATAATATTAAAAGCGACAGCAATGCTCAATTTGAAGGAAAATAGCTTTGCTAAGTTTTCCGTCACAAATAAATAGCATTCTATTGCATTTCTATTCCACGTGAACTAATTTGTACGAGAAACAAGGAGTTTACTGATATAATGCTCTAAAAGAAAAGCAAAAATGTTTTCTTATTGCAGTTGCCATCATGGTTTTGTAAATTCCTTAATAGCAACCTGACTGAAGCCCGATAGGAAAGGGGCTGTTCAATAAATACGCCACGCCTTGGGTTGGGTAGTGCTACATATTTTTCGTGATACAACGTAACTTAAGGTGTGGGTAGTACTTGCGTCAGGTCAATGGATTTTCCGTAAAAACAATTATTATTCAGAAGCCTTGCGTAATGAAGGAACGCTGGAACTCAGCACACAGCCTACATGAATAAGGATTTCGAAACAAACCATGCTTTCTACTTTTTATCTATCTCTGCCCCATCTTACTTTGTAATCATATAAGGAGGATTTTAGATGGGGCATGTAATGTTTAGGACATTTTAGTGGTTTAGTGCCAAAGTCAAAATTTTATCTTTTCCGTAACGAGGAATGAGACTTCTTTTCTTTCCCTATCCTTTCACTATGCTAAAAAGTCGTTTTGCATCGAGCGTCGTGTTGCATCGAGCGTCGTGTTGCATCGAGCGTCGTTTTGCATCGAGCTTGTTACGCATCGGGGGGGGGGATGTTTGTTCTAAGCGTGATGCAACGAAACAGAACAAACACGACAGAGTACGATGATGGGGGTGCGTGGTTCACAAATGGCAATTTTAGCGCGATGCAATTCTTGAACAGACCCTAAAGGTGTGAATTGCACGCTTGAAAGATATTATGTGCGTGCTTTACCACACACATGGTATTTCCTTATGACGAAGATTGAATTTACATTTATTCACAAGAAATATAAACCACTTCCAAGGCAAATCTGGCATGAGTTACATCAGAGGTGGACAACATTTTAGGAGAGTGGGCTACATTCATCCCACCATCTCTTCAGGTGTGCCAAAAGTAGAAAAGCATTGGGAATAGTCTATTACTGATAGCTAAAATAAAACTTCAAAGCGGGTATTACGTACTTCTGTAACATGAAACGTTTATTGGAAACCACAGCTGTATTATGAACCTTAGAAGAAGGGCCACAACGAAAAACATTGTACATATTTTCAGATCTTTAATTCGACATACCAGAAATTAAGACATATCCATATTATCATACCGTTTTAATTCGATATTTCCATATTAGATGTAAACTTGAGAATGTTTCGAGACAACACGTATCATCATCAACTTAAGTAAATGGGGCTTATGTAGTCTCCTGCTTGCTAAGGATCACCCCACGCTTAACTTGTAGATTTCTTCTATCCCCTCAAATATCATATCACAAACTTATCTAAAGTTGGTTACTTATATAGCATATAACTAATTAATACCAACTATCTAATTAAAGAAAGAAAACCAAGTTCATTTCAAATAAAACATATACAGTAAATGCCATCCCATCTACGTATTTCCTTTGTAAATATCAAAAGAGAAGGTGACAATTTCATCTCATCATCAATAGAATTCCATAACAGACTCCCTCTAAAGGATAAGGAGTTCAGTCCAAAGCGTTGGGAACTTACTGAACGGAGTTTGCATAATTCCTTTGTGAGTAGATTACATTGAACTTCCTTTTTTGTGAAAAATTCCCATATATATTATAGGTTTAGGCGATTGAGTGATTTATAAACTTCTATCATCAATTTTTGTAGGTTCCTAGTATGTGTTGTCTTTATTTTATCCTTTTCAAGAAGTTCCTCAGATTTCGATTGATAGTCTCTACATAGAATCCTCAAAGCACACTTGTGAGTTCTATTAATTTCATTATTGGCAGTTTTGCTACAAAATAGCCAGATCAGCGGGCAGTAAGAAGAGTTCGCTAATACTACTGCGTTTAATAGTGACTTTGACTTGTCACTTCCTAAATATGGTCTTAATCTACCAAATGCATGTAACTTTTGGTTGGCCTTCTTACATATTCAATGCACATGGGTGTCAAACTTATGGGCGTTATCAATGGTCACTCCCAGTAGTTTAACATGCTCGCATGATGGAATCAGTGGTCCATTGATGTTAAAACATAGTTTATTTTTTCCTTTAAGTCCTAAGAATATTATTCGGAATTTTGATGGATTGGCACTCATTCCATTAGCCGTATACCATTCTAATAGTTCTTGTTGTACATCTCTCTCTGATTTAATAATTACTAAGCTTATATTTGAATCACACGAGTAAATTCTCCCTTTATTCTAAATCCCCTGAAGTCTAATAGTCATGCTACTGCTATAGGTTAGCCTGTTTATTACTTTATTTTCTCTTGCTTTGCTACTGGTCCTTCCCTTATATAAGCACTTATTTGATTTATTTCTCCTTTGTTTAGGTAATATTCCTGTTTACCAATCACCCGGTATATTTCCTTTGAATTTTCTTTTGAATTTGCCCTGATTCCTCGCTTGTTTTTCCCATTTGTTTGCTTTTTTCCTTTATCTTTATTAGCCCCAGTTAATTATAATTAATTAAGCTGATGATGAGACGTGTTGTCTCGAAACGTTCTCAAGTTTACGTCTAATATGGAAATATCGAATTAAAACGGTATGACAGTATGGATATATCTTAATTTCAGGTATGTCGAATTAAAGATCTGACAATATGTTCAATGTCTTTCGTTCTGGTCCTTCTTCTAAGGTTGTATAACATGATTCTATCTCCTTGCAAGCTACAAAAATTTTTTTCATAAGAAGTATGGCTCACTGGCCATAGGTTGACCATTCCCTTGCTAAACTTTTCAATGGAAATGCTGGAAATGGACCAATAAATTTGCTTTCCATCACTTTCCCTGGTTTTGGAAAACATCAAGAAAATTTCCTAACTTCCCCTAAAAATGGATTGTTTTCCAGGTTTCTGCAGGTATATTGTAGCTTTGCTGTCATCTCTGTTGTAGTTTCCATGTTTTGAAAAGACATTAATGTTTGTTTATATGGAAGATTTGCCTCAATTACCATGCAACAGCACAAGAACCTTCATAGGGACAAAATTTGATATTATGAAACAAACATGAGTATTGGCCAAAGGATTACTTAAAGTAGCAAACACTTATGCATCACAAGACATTATAGAAGAATAAGTCTTATAAAAAGCATAATGTAAGTAAAATCATACCCTAAGCCAGTTGACTGTGTTTCAGGTTTGGCATCAGCTCCATTATTTTCATTAGCTACTGCATTTCCCACTTCTTTTGAGTCATTTGATTCTTTTTCTGAAATACTAAGTAAATCAAATTTAATCTAAAGCCTGGTTTCTCTAGGAGATGTGTCACATGTATGGAGTATTAAGCAAAAACAGGACTTGTACAACTTTTGTGGCAAAAGTTCCCTGATTGTTTGTAATATACATACATACATACATACATACATACATACATACATACATACATACATACATACATACATACATACATACATACATACATAAAT
>WIPJ01067793.1:48216-76593 GCA_018155075.1 Cassiopea andromeda
TAAGTCAGCTCAGTCTATGGCATGAAAAGTGAACTCTCTCCTTTAGCCTTTCAATAGTTGTTTCTGTGGTAACGAAATGCCATCGGCTGATGTTATTAATGTGATTTAGCACGGATTCATCGATGATTAAAAAAGCAATTCTGCCAAGTCTAGCGCTACGTCCTTGAATTATTTTTCTAATTTTAGCAGAAATGATGCTATCTTAGTTATACACAACCTTCGAAAGTCTTTATTTGTGCATAATGTGGTATTGCTTACAGCGGGGCAACATGACCCACCCATTTGTCGGGAATCGGGCAAAGCCGCTATTGTAGAATCGTTAGGATGAATAGGGCATTGAGTTTAATCATCATTAGATGCCTTGATTCATTCTATTTTGGTAGAACAGCTAGTCGTCATAGTCATGTAAATATTTTCCCTTCTATTGTTTTAAATTAGGGTTTACGTAAAGGACTCGTACTCAGGTCGAGATACAAATGCTAATTGTAGTATTTTTTGAATTATAGTTTTGTGAATAGCCCTTCCTGTTTTTCTTGTTGTGATTGGACAGCTAATATTATAACTTAGTCATTTTACGTATAAATATACTATATGTCTTAGTAGTTGTTAGATTTATATTTACATTGGATATAGAATACGTATCAATTGGAGCGTAGAGGCATAGGTTGAATTGAATAAGGTATGCCTGAAAGATCTGTGTTTCTTTGAGTTTTCTTTCTAACCTAATATGGAACTAGCCAGAAATTGAGAGAACATTCTTAACACTATTTACGTCCACACCTCCCACTGAAACTCATTTTCCAAGCTAGATATTTGTTTTGCCAACATACTTTCGATGAGATTTTATTTACCTATATCTCGTAAGAATGCGTGCGCATGCGCATAATATTTTATTACATTTCTGTTTGTGGCCCGTGGCCTTTGATAAAAGACAGAAGCGGTTGGCCTATTTGAGAAAAGGTTGCCCATTCATGCCTTAATGAAAAATAGTCTGAGACTGTAGATTTAAATTTACCTATAGTGTTGGAAATGCTGTCAGTTTGGACACCCTGTGTTGGCAAAAAAGTTAATTGATGAAGACCAGGGAGGACGAAGGGAAAAAGAACGAAGCAATGCTAAGAGCGGGCGGTTTGGACATGAACATAGCAAAAAGGATTGAATGTACATCACAAATATCAATCGAATTGTTGTGGATTGCATAAATGGTTTATTAGCACACATTAAAAATAATCTGTTTATTCGCGCTCAAATTCTGCTGCGTGTAGAATGATTTAAGAATGTAGGACCTTCTGTGCATCCCTGAGATGCTCAGCAAACTCTCAAACACAGCTGAAAATGTAGTTTGTCGATTACATTTGCGCACAGATTTTCTACTCTATTCAATAAAACTTAGGTGGTCACATCTCCTTTTATGTGGTCACACCTCCATCTAATATTTGCACCTACTCATTTAAAAAAATCTGTCCTTTACTAAAGGCCTCTTAATCGCACCATCTTTGTGGTACCGTGCAAATATTCGGCTGGCCAAAGCCGTTCACACGTTCCTGATTGGCGAAGTTGCAAAGAAAGTCGCTTTCCTAAGCGGCCGAATTTAAGAAACACTTTAACTTTCCCCTTTGCTTTCTAAAATATAAAATTTTGCCAATTAGCCGCTGATGAATGCATAATTATGGACTGACATCAGAGGCTCTAAAACCGGCAAAGTTGCATGACGTTCACATATTTTCGTAAACTTCTCTGGCCTACCAACTACTAGTAGATGTTTTACAGTTCTTGATTTGAAGAACTTTTTGCGCACAGTAAAAGCTGCATTGTTTGAGTAGCCCTCAATTGTCGCAATTTTGCTACAGCTTTTGTCTTTATTTTTGTAAAAGCACAACTTCCAAATGCTTCTCGTACGATATTTTATGATGCTTGAAAACTCCAATTTCGTTGTTTCTAGCCTAGAAAAATTTTATGGTTAATTTTTTTTGAATACTGTGGTGCAACTGAAAACTTCGAAACATAAACAATGTCTTTTGAAAATTCCATGGAAATAACCTGTTGTCTTAGTTTATACGATAGGATTAAATGCATGCAGTTTAAAGCTTTTAACATAAACAGCCATCGAAACTTCGAAGCTACCAATACTTTTTGAACGGTAGTGTACATCATTCACCTATGCTTTTATTTATCCATCAAAGGTTGAGAAACGTAAAATGGCAAACCACTAGTAACTCTCTTGGAGCGAAAACTCATTTTAAAAAATCTGTCCTTTACTAAAGGCCTCTTATTCGCATATTGACACCATCTTTGTGGTACCGTGCAAATATTCGGCTGGCCAAAGCAGTTCACACTGGGCCGTTCACGAACTTGACTGGCCAAGTTCCAAAGAAGGTCGCTTTCCTCAGCGGCCGAATATTTGCACGCCTAAGTGACCTAATTTGAAGTCGGTTAGCCGGTTAACTGATAGTAGTATCATCAGCATATATAGTGGCATGGGCTTCACTTATTGCAAAAGGTGAATCGTTGATGTATAACAAGAAAAGGAGAGGCCCAAGACTCGAGCCCTGTGGGAATCCAACTTCAATAGATTGAATTTTACAAGATTTGCCATTGACCTTGCAGAATTGCTCGCGATTATTAAAATAAGAGCGAAACCAATCATGCTCGATACCATTAATTCCATAGTGATGCAATTTGGCTAGAAGTATACTATGATCTACAGTATCGAACCCTTTTTAAATCGATAAATATAACAGCGCTGACTTTACTATTGTCTATGTTTACATACCAGTCATCAGTGGTTTTGAGTTAGCATTTCACAACCGAGTGCAGGGTTCGAAAACCAGATTGAAATATGTACAAGTGTTCATTTTTGTCTAGGTGATTATAAAGCTGATCATATACTAGCTTTTCAAGAAGCCTGGACGAAACAGGAAGATTTGAGATGGGTTTATAGTTGGGCCGATCATCACCCCCTCCATTTTTGAAAATAGATACTACTCGTGCGGTTTTCCAACCGTCAGGGAACATACCAGTATTGATAGAAAAATTGAAAATATCACAAAGAGATTGTGAAATAATTGGAAATGCAATATTACTAAAGTGACTAGCAATGCCATAAGATCCAAATCCAAAAGAATTCTTCATATTACTAAGGGCAGCTACAGTATCAATGGCCACGAACTCGAAACGGCTTTCGAGTTCGTGGCCATTGATACTGTAGCTCGACTTTCGACTTTCACGCTAACAGTATTAGTTGTTTCAGATTTCCTATTGAGCAGTTGGTTAATTTTTTTCCAGGATTCCTTTAAATTTCCAGTAAAAGAAGCATTTTATTAGAAAAATAATTTTTCTTCAACTTCTTATTGAGATTGTTAACTTTAATTCGCATTTGCCTGTAGCAGCTGATAAGAATAGATGACTTGTGTTCTACTGCTGCGGTCTTACGTTTGTCTCCAGAGCGAGAAAGCTTTTTATACTCTCTTGTCAGCCATGGGGTGACCTTATCAGAGACACATATAGTTCGTAATGGAGGATGTTTCTCGATGAACGTTGATAGTAAGTAAGTGAAATTGTTTACTGCTGTGCTGACATTGTCACTCAAGTCAACTAGTTGCTTCGAGTTTATTTGACTAATATCAAAATTTTTCATTTCCTTAGAAGTTATGGTTCTGCGCTGTCTTTTACAAGAACCCATTAACTTTCTTATGCAGTGCACTGCACAGTGATCACTAAGAGTAACTCTTAAAATGGCTGAATCAGAAATATTCTCAGGGTTACTATCGGCAATGTGATCAATAAGTGAAGCTGTGTCCAAAGTTACTCTAGTAGATTCATTAATAAGCTGCTTAAGGCCAAATGTGTGAAAAACTGAAGCCATGTGCGAGGCTGCATGGTAAGCACTGCTGTTGTTTTCGAGAGGGCATTCCAATAGTGAGAGGTTCGAATTGGTATCGCCGTAATGCAATTTCTTTATTTCTTTATTTCTTTATTTATGTTATTTTTAATTTTTGCACGTCTGAATTATTAAGCATATCCCATGAGTCTTAGCGGAAGGAGCTCGGCGAACTCTCACGTATGCTTTCATTCCGAAGTTCAAAATGGCGGCTGAGGAAATAAAAAAGATTGCGGAAGAAGCTATTGAAAACATAAACAAAATTACAAGCCTTATTAATAACCGTACTCTGGATCGTGGCGAAGCACTCTTTGTGGGATTCCAGTTTAAAGTTGGAAACCGTCGCTGTAGCTCATTTATAGCACTACTTGGAGCTGAAGCGTTCTGTGAAGGAGGTGGTAGAGTACGGTTATTAATAAGGCTTGTAATTTTCAGGGCCGTAATTTCCACAACAGCTTTGAGGGGGCTAATTTCTAGCGTAACTTAGTGAACCTTGGCTATCGCAATGACCCCAAAACAGCTGGGGGTCTGGGGACGCTGTAAGGCACCCAGCGGGTCCAGGGGGCGGAGACCCCGGAAGCTCCAGAGATTTTGCCATCTCTGAGGCCTTAAAATGACTTAGGTTCACGAAAGTTCTCTTTCTGCACGGTAATAGAAAAACACCAGAAATAATTGCTGTATAGCCTTTGTCTGCAAGTGCACAGGTATGGCAAATCACAGACAGAATCACTATCTTCCCGGTAATGTAAAAATGTAAATTGATCAAACCATTTGGGGTTGAACGCTCGCTTATGCTTCCCTGTGTCTCTCATAGGAAACTTTATTGATCTCGGTTGGAGTGGCTTTTCTGGAAAATTGCCAGTAGATGAAGAGCTCTTCCCAGAATCTGCAGATGCCATTTTGAAAAATGATCTGCTTTCTTTCTCCGCTTATATTTTGTACAAGGAGAAATCCAATTTGTTTTTTCTTTGCATGATAATTCAATTCGAGACTCGGATTGGAAATAGAGATTCGAAATGAGTAATTTTAATAACAATTTTAATAAAAAGTTTCTTTTGTGAATTGAAATGTTCATTTTTTATAGCTTTAAAGCGTCTAAAAATATAATGTCGTTATTAAAACAATTTTCTGCAATATAGAAAAATTCTGGCCTAAGTGTGGCCAGATTAAAAAGAAAAAGTGTAGAATATGAAGTGAATATATTGTAGTGCCCCCTAGTAATCTACAATGTAGTTATTGATGATGTTGATGCATTCTCTGACCTTCTAAACGCAGTATAATTTACATAAAATTATTTTTGTATCATCACAATTATTGGGGGACTTCAGCCCCCCTAGCCCCCCAGACATTACGTCCTTGATTTTGTTTATGTTGTCAATGGCTTCTTCCGCAATCTTTTTTATTTCCTCAGCCGCCATTTTGAGCTTCAAAATGAAAGCATGCGTGAGAGTTCGCCGAGCTCCTTCCGCTAAGACTCATGGGATATGCTTAATAATTCAGACGTGCAAAAAATAAATTGTACATAAAAATAATTCAAACATGCAGAAAATACTTATCAGACATGGTAAAAATGATAAAAACCTAGCTAAAAATTGAAAACCACTGCATAAATAATTGCTTGGTACTACCAAAATAACTCTACATCTACCGAAAATTAAATAAAGCAATTTTGAACAGAACGCGCCTCCATAACCTGCTGACCTCTTAGGTAACGCAGCTAATAAGCCTCGGTCTCAAAATGGAATTATTGCGCTACTCGAAGGCAATACTCCATGTGGTGCAATCATCAAAAGAGAAGGAACGAAAGGACAGTGACTAGTGTTGATTTAATGTTGGATGTTAAGGTTTGCTACAGCTGACTTTGAACAAAGATTAGGAATATGGCAGTCAGGGCACAATACCAGAATAGTAATGAAGTAGGGGTGTTTGCAGTATTGACAAACAGTTACTGTTTAGTAGCTGTTGCTGGCTCCGAGAATTTCTACAGGTGAGCCTAATGCTATCTAGATAGCAATGCCTAGTACATAATACCTGGAAGACAACTCTTACCTCAGTAGAAAAATAGCATAAAGATTACGGTTGCTATTGAATTTTGCTGATTATGCATGAAAGAACTTTGTCATATTATTATTGGCCTATTACATATTCTGCACCATTTCTCATATTATTTGTATCACATGCATTTTTCAGAGATACGTGATTTTGCTTTTGGAAAATACCATATAATTAGGAGTATCTGTGCGTATCTAAAGCAGGGAGGAAGGGACCCCACTAAAGGCACATCTATATGAGTGCATGTTCCTCCACAGGCATAGATTTTGGTCTTCAAATTCATTTCTAGAATAGAATTTTTACAATTCTGCATTCATAGTTATAACATGTCTTGGTGGAGAGATAGAAATTGACATTAACTTGAGTAAAATATAACAAGATTGGCAAAATTAGTGGCCATCTGAGAAAGATTTTGATTTGAATGGCACTTCTTGCCCCCTGCCCTGTAGAAGAGCAGGGAGCATAGGTATCCCTACATATACTTATCAGATGTGAATTCACATTTCAAAATAATAAATTTGTATTTTATTGGTTTTGATTACAGTCTATACTGGAAAGTATGGCAGTTTTTGATGAGATCTCATACATGCATGCAAGTTTTGGGCATGCACGCACGCATGCAGTCACTGCTGAAATGTTCAATTGTGCATGTGAATCTTAAATTCTCCTAAGAGATGCCATTGGGAGACAATGACCACACCTATGCACATTCTCATTTGCCTTCTCTGCGCGAATTTGCCCTCCAAAATAAAACTCGCGCACATGTAGCTGCCATAATTACTAGTATGGAATACAGTTACATCATCTGAAAAGTTAGAAGGCTAATTTTTGAAGCTGTTTACTTGCAGTTTCCCATAACAGTCAAACTGCAAATTATGTCATTTGCACACCCAATATATATTCTGCAGAAGTTACATGTACATCTTGAGAAAAGGTGTGGTCAAGTCAACCATGGATGCAACAGGGTGCCCATGCAGCTTGGAATTCATTTATTTGATCATAGTCACAAAATGTGCAATGTAACAAGCTAGAATTAACACTTCATACTAGATTAAAACTGATTTGGCACAACACTCTTACATAAACTTGAATGAAGCTTAGAATTCCTTTGTCTATTCTTAAGGTGTGCACTTGTGTGGACTTTGTACATTTTGGTGAGAACCACAGGTCTTTGAATGTATTATCTAAAGGAACATGTATTAACTTCAGTTAGCTGAAGAACACTGATTTGATAATGAAGTCCCACTTTCAATTTGATACAGTGTCTTTGAGGGTGAGCTGGCAGATGCTATCCCAGTGGTACACACTTCAGTTGGAAATTGTTCCATCATTGGGAGGATGGCTGTTGGTAGGTGCCTGTAGATTGTGCTGACCTTAGTTTGGTTTTCTTTATGTGATGGGTTCAGTATACAACACTTTTGAGGATATATTTTCTTTGCATTTTCATTTTCTTGGCCATAGTTGAGAGTCCTTACATGGCCCATCTAGGTTGAATCATTGTATCAAACCTTCTTTTTTCAATGCATTCCCTATTTCTTTTTGTATCAGTGTCTGTTAATGCTCTTTACTGCCTTTGGCCAAGAAGCATCTCCTTAATCAATTAATCTCTCCCTATACTTGTTTATTTGTTTTCTTGCATTGCCATGAGGTCAAACCACATCTACTTGGTAGTTATTGACATTTATCTCTTCTAGTATATGTGGTACACGAGCACCATAAATGGTAGGGTGCAGTGTGTATAGAAGTGAACTCTCCTAATTTCTTCATCCAAATGAGTAACACTTCCTGATTTTTCTAGTCCATTATTACTGATGAGGTCATTGCTTCTTGATAAAGTCTGTCACAGTCAGTCAAAGAATTTATTGTAAATCTGCTTGTGTTCAGATGCTATCATCTCTTATTCCTCAAAATTTTTATGCAATATAAGATAACAATGTGAAATGTACAGATTAACTGATTTGCTTCACTTGCCAAACCTGGTCTTAAAGTTATAGTCTCAATATGGTACTTCACATTCAACAAATAGTGTTTTTTATGCTTCTAGGAAATAGACATGGTCTTTTAATACCAAATACAGCCACAGACCAGGTATTGAAAGCTATAGTATTATAGTAGTTCCAATAAAAATTTTGTGAAATAGACTTTTCCCTTTATTCCTTTGTGCCCTGTGATTCACACAGTGCATTCTAGTTATTGTATTTAATGGTATATTCTGTATCATACAATCTTTATATTCAGTATCATACAAAGTTTTCATTTAAAGCTTGCATATTATTGTAGCTACCAAAAAGAAACAATTGGAAAACTGTCTTATACCAGAGCACCTTCAGCTCACTTAATAAACATGCTTTAACTAAGCTAAACAAAGCTATACGAGAGCTAATTTACACCATTTAGAAAACACATGAATAACTACCAAACAATAGACATAAATGCCCAAGTGTAAGTCATTTCAATTGTTGAATCCTGAAAAGCATGGAAAACCTGCAAATATGTTTGGACAACATGTTGTTTTTGAATAGGTAGGCATGAATAGAAAGAACTATCCAAAAATAACAGTAATGTGAACAACAAGCAGTCTAGTTGCAAATCAGCTATTGGAGGGATCACCTTCTGTGTACCAGAATGTTAAAGTAATGGTCTGAGAGATCCTGAAATATCTTTTCTATATAATCTGAAGGGCAAATTGAAAAATATAACTTTGTAGGAGCTGGATTCAGATATCTTTACAGGAGAGTTTTGACAATTCAGACATAGGCCACAAGATATATCCCTGCCATTCCACAGATGAAGCTTGGAAGCAAGTTAAAAAACGTTATTGCTCAAGAAGCAACTCTTTCCATCTTTCAATCTGTTGCTGACCCATAGACATCACTGACAAAGACAGCAGCAGGCTCCTTGCACTGTTCCTGTCCTCCTTGCACTGTTCCTGTCCTGCTTGCACTGTTCCACTGCACTTATGCTCTCTGTATTGGCATCCATACACAATTCTTCACCAATAAATCTAGGTGTGTACTGCCCAACAATATTACCAAGCATTTCTGTCCTTTTTTCAAATTTTTAGGTAAACACAGGCAATTACTGCAACCCTTAAATACAACTACCAAAATGCATTGTGTTAATTACAGGTCACAAAAGAATGAGTGGAAAGGTCTATTGGTTAAGAGAATTATTTATTCATTTCTCTATTACTTTCCTCTTACACCTACCTGTTGCCAAAGCTTAATGCTTACTCAATGGCTGTCCAACATAGAAGGTAATCATTTGCCACTTTCTTGATCAAGAAAGTGGCCACAGATTGCCCAGTGTAAAGTTATCTTCTTTAGCATTAAAATGCTAAAGAGGATAACTTTATAAAGGAGTTGGTTGTAAAAGTACAACCAATTACTTTATACATGAAAGCATAAAGGACAGAATATGGAGATTGCTATATGGATTTTTCCAAAGATTTATCACATCATTCAAGAAATTCATTTCCTAACCATGCCACTCAGATTTATTCTCATTTGCAACCTTTATCAAGACAAATAAAAACTGAGAGTGCTGTAAAGGCTTATCAGAGAGAAAAGTAGAATTTAATGGAAACACTTCTGCATATGAGTGTTTCCATTTAATTACTACTTATTTAAATGCACTGTAAATAATTATTACTAACTATTAAATTGTGTAATTTGTACATTTGGGAATTTTTGGACAACAGCATAACATTATTTTCATTTCATAAGGTTATACTGTTGTCCACAAATTCCGAAACTCAAATGTAGGTAAGTTGCAATGTAGTACTGGAATATGGCAGTAAGATTATGATACTGCCATATTCCATCTTGATTATTTGTTATAACAAAATGGGCTTATGTGCAAGTGACATATGGCCCTATTGAAAGGATTTATTGGTTGATTCAATACCAAAATTTCTTGAGAAATATCCCTTTTTGGTATTAGGTTTTTGTCTGGATTTTGGTAATGCCAGATAGAAAAATTAGATGCAGGTTCCACTGGCAAGTCCTGATTCAGTAAGGTCCCAGAGTACTTGTCTTGTTGAAACTTTACAATTACTCTCATTGTGTAAATGTCTTGGCATTCATCAAAATGAGGAGGATCCAAAGGGAATGACATAGAATTTAATTGTTTCTAGATGATTTTATAAGGGGTTTCCCCAGAGCTATGACCATTAGCAATAATTTCTTCAATATTTGTAACCATAGGAGCTCCAGCATATCAGAAATTCTCTACCAGAAAGTGTACAAGTACAAAGAGTTGAAGACAGGTTATCAGCACTTGGCAATGTTATTGTGTGCAATGATTATGTTGCCTTAGCTCATCCAGATATTGATAAGGTATGTTGTGTGCATTTGCTATTTAGAATGCAAAATGTCAAGTAAGATGCCTTTGCTACTGATGGACATTCAAATATGATATATGACAATTAAATTTCAGTCAAACCAAAGAGCAAATGATTTGTATTAGGTATGGCAAGGAGTTGTTGTCATTCATTTGATTCATCATTGGAATTGAAGGAACTCAATGATGAAAATCTGTAGATTTCTTATTGGTATGCAATACCCACAAATTATATGACTTAATATGCATTTCTGTAAGTTGTACTACTGAATGGACTGAATAGTAAATGAAGAAATTTCCTTCTAGCATTGCTAGAAAGGAAGTACAGTAGGCAGAACAATTGTTTTTTCTTTAGGGTAGGCTTTATTTGCTAACTAATTCCTTCTGGGCATGTGCCATTCTTAATTTAAGCATTATTTATGCATCATGTCTTAAAAGGAAACAGAGGAGATTCTTGCTGATACTCTTAAAGTAGAAGTTTTTAAGCAGACAATTGCAGGAAATGTTCTTGTTGGATCATATAGCAAAATAACAAATCAGGGAGGATTGGTATGATTTACATATTAACTTTGTTCTGAGATGTGTTTTGATTTTGAAGGGTATTGATTTGCATTGGTTAGCTGATAGATTTGCAAAATGTCATGAAAATTAGTTTTTAGTATCACATGTGTTTTCTAATGTCAGGCTAGTAGAGTAGAATGTTTTCATGATATCAATAATTCACATGTATCATCATATGTCTTCAAGTAGATAACCACAAATTGATAAGAGAATTCAAGCAGCCCTTGAATGGTACTAGATTTTTTGAGATAGTTAACCAGGAAGGCATGCCAATATGTATTGCCTCTGTTCCTTTCATGACTAAATGGAGTTTTTAAGAGTACCTTATGAGTATGAATTGAACTCATTACGTAGCAGAGCTTTGACTTGATAAAAAAGTGGAAGTTAGTCCAGGCCAGGGGCTATTTGATTAAGTTATTCACTTGGGCCACATATGTATAGCTATCAGTACAGTGCTATAGAGCTGTAGAAAGATCAGCTAAACTTGGCTCAGGGATGCAGCAGTAGAAATTCAATATAGACTTTGAAACTTTTGTATAACCCAGATTTAAGCTAGCATGGCAATTTCATAGCATATTCATAACACATAGCGTAGCATAGCAAACTATATTCTGTCCATAATTCTAGAGGCTGAAATGGGAGTCTGGGGGCTTGCCGCTAGAAAATATTGAACTCTCTGCAATGCCAGGAACTACTTCTCTGCAAGATATGGGAGATGTTAAAACTTTATTCACCTAGCATTATCAAACTTCAATTTTTAATGTTTAACTACTGTATAGAACAGAAAATGGCAAGATGTCAAATAATCAAAATTCATAGTGTACATTTGTAGTGCTCATTTTGGAATACACGTTTTTTTTTTATAAGAAAATCATCATTTTGCCTGAGCCTCAATTTTCTTAGCATTTCCCGAAATTGAGCCTCGGATTTTCTTAAATTTTTCTTAAGTTTTGCTGAAATAAGCTGGCTACAGTGGTTTAAAATTTCATTATTAATATTGTATACATGAAGTTGAATTCCATTTTTAACATTTTGAAGGCAATAACGACGAACTACCGAGTTTTGGCCTATAAAAACACTTTATTTAGGAAAATGAGCCTCGTGATTTTCTTACGATTTTCTTAAGATTTTGACGATTTGAGCCTCATTTTCTTATAAACTTTTTTCTTATAAAAAAAAAAACGTGTATTGCAAACTGCCCACCATGAAGTTTCCTGCTGTACATTCAAGATCTTGACCGAAAGTAACCTGTTTCCAATGGGACCATCATCTACATATTATCTTAAAATTGGAAAAGCAAATCCTAAAGTTGCAGACTTGCAACTTGCTATCTGAGCAATTAGTACTAAGACTTGAAATGACTTTTAAAATCAGTAATTCACCACATTCATGTAGCATGATTGTCTTATGTCCCAGATTCGATAGAAGTCAATTATGCAATGAATAAAGTTGAAGTCTAGATCACTTTTTTATACTACTACGTTGATTTTTAGGTAGAGGGAATGCTAAAATTAACTAGATCCGTGCTTTTTGTGGTTTTTTCCGTTAGGCTTTTTGAGTTTCGTTCAAATGGTTTGTGAATTACTCTTTACCTCATTGACTGAACATAATGTGAGCCCCTCTAAGTTTGCTGAAACCCGGCAGAAATATCTGCTTCTCCTTCTTAGCATGAAGGTCAATGTTGAGAACAAGTACATTCTATTCTGCACAATGGCGCTGTCCGGCATTTTAGAGGTTGGTGCTCCAAAAATGTTTTGGGGCAAGCCTCAACATTCATTCTCAATTTTATTGACTAGTAGAAGAATATTTTGGTACAAAGGACTTGATTTATGGGCATAGGTTTGCGGACATGCAAGAGTTTCGATCTTATTTGGGCTTCCATGTTTTGCCCCCCTCCTCATTCCTAATCCAGTTCAGCTGTCTACTGGCCTGCAGTTTTTAATAGGAGCTTTGTGTTTAAGTCTTGAAAATGCAAAATAGATTTGCATTTTCAAATCTTATCTAGAATTGGCGAGCCATTGTTGCAGCTGGAGTTCTCAAGAGCTTTACCATATCAATTTTGGATATCTGACGGAGTTATTACCTTCCAACTTAATTGCATATTACATTATTAGCTTTCAGGTTTTCTTTTATCTCGTTAAATCAATTTTGCTCGAGGCGATTATGTGCTTAGTTTGTTTCTATTTGTTGTTACACACAGTCGTACCATTTTTAATTTATTGAAAGCACATGCGACTCTTGCTAACTGGCAGTTTTACGCCGAAAGAGCAACTTACGTAACTTTCGTTATCAATTTTGAAAGGTTCACCCGAAAACATCGATTGAGGATCAAGATGAATTGTCCTCGTTGTTGCAGGTTCCACTAGTGGTACGTTTTTGCTTATCTATTATTGGAAAGTGTGAACGTATATGACAATATTCCCATCTTTACACACTGTTCCCATCTTCCCGTTCTGTGTATTTTTACTTTCATATTAGTTTGATCTATAGAAAGCACTCTTCAGAAATGTACTAACTTCAGTCAATCCGAGTAAACTTCGAAACACAATCCATTATGTCAAAATTGTATATTTTCGTGAATAGCTTCTTGTTGCCTACGTGACAGCAGGGACATGCATTGCTTCATAGCAAAGATTATGCCGGTTTTTAGGTTTGAATTATCTCGTAATTCTGCAAAGCTTCATTTATTTGGAATGGGAGCTGGTTTCGTGTTATTCAGTTTTATTTATGTGCTGAATTGTCAGTAATGACTACCTAGATTCGTTTGCTCTTGGCAGTCTATTACTACTTTCAGGCTGGAACAGTCAACAGAGGAAGTGATGTAATCGGAGCAGGCATGGTCGTAAATGATTGGTCGGCCTTTTGTGGTCTTGATACAACTAGTACGGAACTGTCTGTCATAGAAAGTATATTCAAGTTAGGAGATAATCAACCTTCGGCCATAGGCACTACAATGAGGGCATCTCTTGTTGAAAGGTACATATTCATGTGCGATATATTTATACACTCGCCAACACTCACATACATTTAGAAATATATTTAGACCTAAATATTTCATGTATGCATACACGGATGCTTATTGCATATGTTTCACTATATGACACCGCTCCTGAGATGCTGAAGACATAAAATTGGTATTGCCACACTCTTCTATGCGGTTTCGTTTATTTTGCTCAATAATTTGATTGTCAAGTTGAATATTATTCTCTGATCTATTCAGAGTATTTACTTAAAGAAGTTATTGAAAATACGGAGTAGAATGTGTTTCAATGTAAAATCTGGAAATTTCTTCCAAAAGAAATGCATAGCTGTTCATATTTGGCTTATAGAGGATGAATACTAGCTATTTTGTATTGCTTAAATTGAGGCAATTGATTGCATTTTCTAAACACCTGTTTATTGCTGCTTGATAACATTTACTTGCGAAGGGTAGAATGGATTTCCTGTTTGCATAAAGATCAAGCACCAATGATTAAACGATATATGTTTTGTTGCATTGATTGGGTATCTTATTGTTTGCATTTTGTAATTTTTCAGCATGACATAAAGGCGCATGGAAGGTGTGGAAAATCATCTTGGTTAGTTGCTTACATTTCGATGATAATCCTTTTGTAAGTCGGCTTGGAAAAGAAGAGCAGTACATCGAAACACTGACTAGTCAAGTTTCTTTTTAATAATTGGACTTTTTGGAAAATATTGCTGATTTACTATGTTAATATGATGCGTATTTGCGTAGGACTATGTAATTCAAATTGGGACATGACACTTAAAAGTAAGGCTTGATCTTCCCTTCATTGCAAACGCTGTATGCTTCCATGCTTTTCAGCACCAGGCAGTCATCTGCAATGACAACCACCTATATTACCAATCTAATGTTCGTTATTGGCACTTCAGAAACTAGAGAACTATGGAGTCCATGTATCTTTTTGGATCTTTTTTTAGAGTATTTGATATTCTGGAGATTAAGATTTTGTCGAAGTGATGACGTCATAAAATCTATTTTAGAATTCGTATATTTTGACCATATAGAGTGAAAGAGCACCATAAAATAGACAAGTGTTGACAATTTTAGACGATTGGTTGGGAAATGGGATGAGATATGGCAATTAGATGGCAGAAGACTTACCATACAAACCACTGTATTTTCACTCTGCTCCATAACTTTTAGAACCAGGCTCAAGATTTACCTGTCGCACCTCCGCTTGTGAAAGTAGCAGACTTCATCATATTTTCATAGTATGAGTGTCTCGTCTTTAATGCGTCTTTAGGCAGGGCCTATATCTTGGTTATAATTTTTGAAATCGAGCTTAAATTTGTCAATAAGAGCTATTTCAAAGTGCTTTTTTCAGAATTTAAAGCCAAAATTGAAGTATTCTAAAACATAATTTTCCTGACGTCGCACTTCAATGGTCTATAGAGGGCCTCGCAAACGTTCGAAGCTAGTAGAAATTTATGAAGATACAAGCCTTTTATATGTATATTAGTTATAATCCCGCTCCCTAGTCGTAAATCCTACTACTGCTTTTGGTGTTAAAT
Source organism: Cassiopea andromeda (assembly GCA_018155075.1). NCBI lineage: Eukaryota > Metazoa > Cnidaria > Scyphozoa > Rhizostomeae > Cassiopeidae > Cassiopea > Cassiopea andromeda. The sequence goes on from WIPJ01067793.1 coordinate 63,587, forward strand.
CTCCCTTTACGTTATTTCGTTACTGTGTAATCTGAAGTAAGTCAGTGCTTTGACAGCGAGTCCAAACATAGAAATTTTTTGTTGGGATGTTATGCTTTGAGTTATTTGCGTAACCTTCAAGTGCAATTTTGCACTTGCCAGATCTCAGATACCAAAGTGCATGGTGCACCGTGCTATTTGGAACCTGAGATCTAGCTCATGCTTAAACAATGTTATCTTCCATATGTAGTGGCATAGTCGTCGCAGAATTTCGATCATCAATAAGATTTGATGGCTTTTTACGGTAATTTATGGATAGCTTGGTGATGTACTTCGTTGCATCTCTAATTAATCTTCTTCTGTTGCCATAATCTTTTAAAAGCCGTATTATCTTCTGGATTATAGAAGGCTAGCCTTCTAAATTATTTTTCTCTTCCCTAATTCCAAACCACTAGGGTTTTGAGTCAGAAAATGTGTATCAGAAACCTTACCAGGGTGTCTGCCGAATCAGAGAATTCAAAGAAATTGGGAGAAAATAAGGGACATGGGTTGTGCTTAAAAAATATCGGGGAAAGTGTCAGGGAATTCGGCTAATGCTAGAGAAAATCGGGGAAACTATTTGGCTTTGTTTCTTCAATCAATCTATTCCTAATGGGTGCATCTATAAAGGATGTCTGCACCTTGGTGGAGGGCGGGGGTTAACAACAATGCGGACAAAAGTGGATAGGGGGAGAGAGGAGGTTTAGCTGTAAGTGGATATCCTTTTCTGTGTGATCTGTATATGAGAGAAGAAGGCACTTAAAAGCCATTGTATCATCTTCCTGTATTAAATATTGAAAGATAAGAGGCAAGCAAGGCATTAGTACAGCATACACGTCTTTTTCAACGAGTTTCTTTTTCCATAGTTTTCGCAGCTCTTTGTGTCTTCCAATTCAGTGGCCGCACGGCAAGGAAAGAGGGGTTGTTAAGGAAAAAATCGGACAGGCAAAAGAAAGATGCAGACATCCTTTGTGGCTGACCCCATATGCTAAAAAGACACGCGGGAAAACTCATTATGCCTACAATAAAATTGTTTGTTTTCATTTGCAGTGAAAAAGGTAGAAATTAGGGAAATGCTAAAGAAAACGGCCTCCCTGATTTGGCAGACACGCTGCTAACTATAGGCCAATTAAAAACTATTTTGCAATACTCACAGCAAGTATTTTCATACAGTCTCTATTTCATTTTTTCTAATGCTGTTTGATGTGACCTCCTATTTCTAATGCCTTGCTTCATCGCTTTCTTTAGTTACATAGCTCTCATCTTTTACTGGAAGACTTCGCAATATTTCATGGATTTTGTTTGTGTTTGTGTTTTTGCCAAAAATGCGCAGCGAAAAGCGTTAGTACTCTAGAGTACCGAATAATCGGGGGGATGGAGAATTTTTGGAAAACTAGGAAAAGGGGGGTGGTGGCAAAATGGATGGATGGAAAGTGGAAAACACATTGTTGAGGTAGATATTAAAAAATTTCACATATTCACATGCAATTCGTTTTTTAAGTTGTGTCTTGTATTTCTGTACGCAGTGTCTATTTTTTTGCGAATTGCTGTAACCTGATTCTCTGAGAACTGATGTCAAAATATCTAAATTTAGTAAAAGGAGAGTTGGAATAGCAACGGGGGGAGGGTTGGAAGAAATTGAAAAATTATTAATCGATAAGGGATGAAATTGAAAAATTTCTAAGAAATATACAGTGATCAACATAACCAAATAATTTCTTTATGTAGACGGTATATTCCTATCAATTTTGGGGCTGGTACTTTAAAATACCGATGTTTGTTATACTACCCTTATGATCAAAATCAGTTATGAACTAATATCATTCAATCTCTGCTCTAGGAATTTTGGACATAAGGTACACAGATATCAAAATTTGGGATATTATTGAATGTAAGTAGCACTAAAGCATTGAAAAGTAGGATGTGGCTTGGGAGTGGCAGCAATTATTACTGAATGAATTTGTATATTTAAAATCTGTCTAGCACAATGAAGTAGATTTTCAATTTTTCATTCTCTGCAAACACAAAATTTCTCTAAGATTCTAACTCTCAAAAGAATACCCAAACAAATCTTCAGCTTTTTCCATTTCATACGGGGTTGCTGCTTTGCGATAGTCTGCCATTCATGCCTATCCTACATTTGACGTTCAAGCAAGTTCTTTTCATGCATATCTACTTTCAGTTTGTCTTTCCATCTATATTTTGGACGCATTCTCCTTCTGTGCCCTGGAACTTCCAAACAAATGTCTGATAACAAAAGCAGTCATGAATTGTTGCTATACTCTTGTAGCAAAGCTGTCTTTATACAGCAACTTCATGGCACTTCAAAAAACAGTCTTTTCCTCATTTCTACACGAAAATATGCTGCACTTGCTGTGTGGATGAGAATGGATTTTATCCTTGGAACAAACTTCACATTTCCCTCTTTCTTTTACACACACAACCCAATGTGCACCACAACTTTGAACCAACACCTCGCTCAAGAGAATATTCTGTGCTCCTTCTTAAGTGGATTTTAGTAGGTGGTGTTGTAAGAGCAGGACGTCTAGCTCTGGGCAATCTTGTAAGAGTTAGAAGCTCTTGAACAACAAATCTGTGAAATCTAGCGCAGAAATGCATTGCTCTGTTAGCTTCCTGTAGACTACATAAGCGTTGAACAATGTGACACCATTTTTTAGACTTTCTCCCAATTCCATACCTCGAGCACAACGTGTCTGCCTTATCTACTCCTCCACAATCTTCATTGCAGTGCTTAAGGCAGGGAAATTCTTCTTTGGAACCATCTTTTTTTGGTTCTGTTGCCAGATAGCACATCAAATCCATGAAAATTAGATATGAGATGTACAGCTTTATTGTCCATCCATCTATAAAAGCCAATGCCTTGATCTGTGATTATGTAATCAAATGCCCCTTTTTGAAGATCCCTGTTTGCCTTCATGCCTTTTGGCAGACCTCTCCGGTTATACCTTACCGTTCCACATGCCATTATCCCATATTCCTTGAAATGCTTTATCAATAGAACAGACGAAAAATAGTTATCAAAGAATACTTGATGGTTTCTACTTTTAAGGTCTACTGTCAAACTGCAAACAACTATCTCCCCTAATCCAAGCCAGCTGGTACCCCTTCAACATCCAGAAGAATATTTTTCCCTTGATAGATATCAAATTTGCTAACATATCCAACCATGTCAGCTCTCATCCATAATTTATAACCACGTTTTATTGGCTTCTTGAGATTACATTGTTTTCAAGGAACTTTGCACTTTGAGAAGAATCATGCTTTAAACAACACTTAATTTTTTCCCAACATTGATAACTTTGCAAAGTTCCCATTCAAAGAAGCAATGAAAGGCCTTAGCTTGTACAGTTTGTCTCTATTTCCAGTACTCTCAAGTGCCCAAAACAGGGGGTCCTAATAAACAATGGGGTCGGAAAAATTCTGAAATCTATTAAACGAGGGGGTGGAATTTAAGAAATGGCTTTAAATGGTTATAAAACGATGAAAAGGAAAAACAGGTAGTCAGAAAGCATAGAGCTAAAACATATACAGAAGCATTCTATTTCCGTTGAATAGTGGATGTGAATACTACAAACAAAGAGAAGAAATGAAATGAGGGGTTCGTAAAAAAGTCAATTTCCTTAAAATTAATCAATGGAGGGTTCTAATAAGGTGTGAGGGGCTGGAAAACAATCAAAAAATTAATAAACGGGGGGACGCTAATTTGGCACTTGAGAGTAGGAACATTGTTGTTGTCGTCATTTATATGACGATTTCACAAAATTGTGGCAAATCTGTTTCTTGGCCTTGTCTCAGAAAAAATTGGGACGCTCAGATCACTATCATTCTCCCATTAGTGGGTCCAAGAAAGTAATTTATGATAACCCATCACAAACTTAATACCAACAAATCCAAACAATGCTCGTTCAGTAAATGGAGAAAAATGCTGTCATGTTTGATTGGCATACAAATATGTCTGATACACTATGTTTTCTCAAATCTGACTATGAAAGGATTGCAAGAAATAATCCCCAGGAGTCTAATTTTATTCAAAATGATGATCCACTGGACCTGAAGAAGACATACCCAACTATCCACAGAGGACTATGTCAAAAATGACTGAAAAAAGTGTTTCAGAAATAAATTGAGGTTTTGAAGAATATAGGGCATCATTCATAGAGAGTGATTTCTAAAAAATCTAAATGAAAGGCATTACAATCAATTCAGCTATAAGAACCAATGCACGATGATCTATTCCCATTTCAAAGCATTCCATAGGGGGAAAGGAAGCTCAGTTTAGTTTTATCAAAACAATCTTTGCAAACAATAGTAAGCAAATGGAAACTTGCACCCAATAATTTATTCACCATCAGGCATGATAAACGGGTTTACTACCATGGGCTCATCTTTCTTTTTTCATTTCCTCTGGACCTCACATTTGCTTGTTGGTTTTGCTGTTGCAGAGGCAGAATAATTGGCATAAATAGCTTCAATTTGCTCACCACTCTCTTCATAGGGATCGCCTGCAGAGGCTGTTCCATATCAGCATGCTCTTCAAGTAATTGTGGTACAAAGTATGGATCAATGAGCTCTGCTGTATTCCGGAAGGGGCCTGGGCCTTAGTGGCTTCACGTGCAGAGATCTATATTCTGTGATTTAGAAATTTACTCAGTCATCAGTCAGTCTTCAATGAATGCAACAATGATTAACAAGTTGCGTATCTCTCTGTCTACTCTGTTGGCCAAGAACAAAGTTGAGATAAGTTCCTCATTGTCACTAGACCCTTCCTCAGTAGTTTCACTAGTATCACTGGGGATCTCATCTAACAATCATTGTGCCTCATGAACAGTATAAGTCATTGCAGTTCGTGTTCTTGCAGAGTTTTCCATTACAGCTACTAGCTAAAAGTGAAAGGGAACCCCTTTTTGATGATGTTAGCATCATCAATCCAAAATGTACAAAAAATCACACGTGATTCTGCGAACTAAGGAATACAGTTGCTTTATGACAAAAAGGAGCTATACTACCAACAAACAATATTCAAAACATGCTTTACTACAAAAAGAACGTTGTAAAACGATCAAAAAAAGGTAGAAGTATTTTGCTGGCCATTTTGCAATATTGCCCAAGTATAGTACAGCATCTAGATTATGCACAATGGTACTTGCAAGTACCGGATACATTTTTCAAAATCACAAATCAAAGGTAACTTATTTTGTGACTTCCTTACAGTTATTATATTCTTTAAATATCAAGGAAGTTATACAATTACTGATTGCTTTGAGAACAAGCAAAGTATAAAAGCTAAGTAGAAAGTATTACATCCATTGGCAGGGACTTGATGTAGGTACGGCCACAAAGCGCATTTGAATCTTATTTTGATCTGACCACGTTCTCAATAACATTTTCTGACACACGCCCAGAGTGGAGGTCTAGCTGTTTTTTGGTGATATTTTCCTAGGCTCCCTTAGTTCTCTATAGTACCATCTATTAGATTTTTTGCCTTAACGGACTGAATTTAGGATTGTAGATAAAAAACTTTTAAATCGGGTAAGATTTCAACATTTTGGGACCTATTGAGATTTTTAAAACCTTTGGTTTGCATTTCTTGCATATGAAAACGAGTTTCACGAATTTTATTTCAGAAAAATAAAGTTTAGCCTGTCCTGTACAGTTCAGGTATAAATTTAGCTAAATTTGGTCAAGTGCAAGTCACGATGTCTCCAAGTGAGAACCCGCAAAACTGCGCCATTGCAGCGTCTGACAGACAACTCCTGTTTATGGGTATTACTACATTAAGGGCTAATCAAAATTGTTCTATACTAAAATTAGCTATTGCTGTCATTCAGGGGTGGCATCAGGAACTTTCTAATGGGGAGGGCTGACTCCTCTGGTGGTGGTGGCCAAATTAATATATATTAGCAGGGTAATAGGAACTGCCGAGAGAACTCCGAGGAAAGAGCTCTTAGCTTTCCCACACGTGACTAGCATTCTACGAGGGGCGGCACAAAACAAAGTTAGGATCACATTATTTGCATGTTGAAATCAAGGATTCATTAATTCTATTTCAATAACATAAATTTGAGCCTCTCCTGGATCTTTCAGATATAAATTCAGAATTCAGCTTAATTTGGTTTAGTGCAAACTGCAAAATCTCGCCAGCAAGAAATGCACCTTTGGTTTATATCAGGGTTGTCCAACGCGTGGCCCGCCATGTTGTCTGGTGTGGCCCGTGTTGAGATTAAAGCTGTTAAAAATTTACATAAAGGTAAAAATTTCGATGCAATTACAAAATTACATCGCAATTACTTCGGTTCATATTCTATAAAAACTTCCATCTTAATGATATGTATTATATAAGTGGCTCTCTGTCAATGACCTAAATATGAAAACGGCCCTCCGAGAAAAAAGGTTGGACAACCCTGGTCTATATGGCGGAACAATACTGTTTGTAATGTACAGTTATATTGTGATGCATTCTATTCTATTCAGGGATATTCATATTTGATCTGCAAGACTAGAATTGGTTATTACTGCTACTCAGAAGGTTGGCAAATATCGTTGTCTTGTTCAAAATTATGCATTAGCCAATGCAAAAACAGTGGCATTTTTGCGTTAGTGTCTTTGAGTTGCACATTCATTTTGCGTGACAAAAACACTCCTCTACATAGGACTTAACATTTGCAAATAGAATAGAACATCAAGCACTACTCTAAGGCGCCAAATAAACGTCCCCTTCCACTTGTTAATTTTTTGATTTTGTTCCACCCCCTGGAACTTATTAGGACCCTCCCGTTTATTAATTTCAAAGAAATTGGCTTTGTTTTACAAACCCCTCATTTCATTTCCTTTCTTTGTTAGCACTATTTGCGCCCAATTTTCATGGCAAAATAGCGTACTGCTGTATATATTTTAGTTTTATGCTTTATGAAAACTTGTTTTTGTTCCTTAATCATTGAAAGGCTTTTCTCAAATTCCAACACCCCATTTAATTGACCCCCCTGTAATTACTTATGTTACAATTAAAACTATCTCCATTCCATGATTTGATACGAATGGAGATAGTTGAAATTGGAACATATGTATTTAGCTGGTTTTTATAATATAGTGTGTTTTTCTAAATAGTTGGTATAAATTATGAGTGGTTCCTAAATGTAAAAGTTTGAGTATAGATGCAAGCGGCTTAAAATGATTGTGTCCCTTGATTTTTATTTCCGTTTCCCCGATTCCTGGGGCTTGGGGGTGCTTTTGGGAGGGCTTTTTAGTTCTGGCGCGGGCATTTGGGGCCGGATGCCCATCCTGATGTCGCCAATGGCCTGCGGTGGGCCTCGAACCCAGGACCACGTTGGTCTGAGTCGAGTGCATTACCGCTAGGTCATGGCTGCTCCCCTTAAATATGATTTTGTATTGTATAAATACAGCCAGCCATACACTGTACAGTTATTTTTGAAAGAATTTGGAACATTGTCCCACTTTGACTGGCTTTTCCTAAGAATTCTACTCGATTCAAAGAATTCTACTTGGTTCTTTATACATTCTTTATGCTTATCCAAGTATAATGTACTATGGTATAATATGAGTTAGGATTTGCAGTTGCATATTGGTGCTCATTGGGCGTACCAGCATATTTTATGATTGTAGCATTAACTAATTACATAATTTGAACTTCAAATCGATGCAAATAAAGTGGAAATCTGCGGAGCAAAACGATCATTATGTGTAAGAGTGCAAGCCCTTAAGAGACAACAGCTGTTGGATTTAATTTGTTAAAATAGAATTACTTATTAAGTTCAGCCCTCGTTTTATCACGTATCTTTTTGGAAAATCACTAAGAGTTACCATCTGCTCGTTGCTGCCCATTACTACTTAAAAGCAATCTGTTAGCGTCTGCTAGGTAGTGAAGACCTTGCAATTATATCAAAGCTTGTGGCATTTGAAGGCTGCAGTGAGAAGAAAGAATAGTCTTGGTAGCACCCACATCGCATTTGTACAAAGTATTCTCTATCGTTAGCTGTGCACAGAGGAGTACAACTCGCTGCAACATTTCAGGTACTTTGCTATTACATACACTTAATGTGTTTAGAAGGACCAACTTAGTTTCCACACATGCAGAAATCAACTTTTGAAGCCTGATGCTTTGAAAGGAGCATTTATCATCTAGAATTGAGTTATAATTTATTTTATCTATCTTCAGCTTCAAAAACTTAAAACAACAATTTAATTTGTCAGAAATGTTTGTAACAATCTACGTTTAAACTATGCACGTTATTTAGGCTGAAGTGATCGGTGTTATGAAAGTGATTTCAAAAAACAATTTATGTTTTGTGCGATATCAATCCATCTTATCGTCTCAAGTGCCGCCTAAATCGTCTCAATTGCCGCATAAGTGCTTTTCAATCATTTTAAGTACATTGTTCTCATTCAAACCATATTGTAAAGGCAATGACTATATTTCAAAATGAGGTGCAACTTTCCCAAAAGTGACGCAGCAAGCACAACGCTCAAAACTTGACCGGCTACTACATTTACTAACAGCCAAATTTTCCTTGCCATCTCAGCCAATAGGAGACAACAATTTCGTCAACAAACGGCATTCGAAGCTAAATTTAGGCCAATGTTACGTGTTTTGGAGCGTTTTTACCACGCATGCTAAATAAACTATGCACGCTCGGCTTCAACTATTCTTTTAGTGCAGTTACACTTGAATCATCAATCTCATACATTGGCCTATACTTGTTCATGGAGCTAGCATCGGTCTCGTGATTTTTATACTTAATGATACGAAGAAAAATTAGATATGTAAAAGTAATCCTATATAATGCAAGCACGAGCTTTCATTGCAAAAAATTAGTAGCTATTGGTCTGTAAACGCCATCTAATTAGTTAGGCGGATGCCTTTTTAACTGTATAAAGAATCCTTAATGCTTTTTACTTTCATGTTTCTTTCTGCCGCAGCTACCCACAAGATAGCAATATGCATTCGATGTTTCATGGGCTATCATTTAATGAGACAGATACATTCATTTCTACGCTAAGCTCAATTTTATCACGATACTCAGGCTTAGTCCATACGTCGAAGTTATGCCGCAGCGAATTCAATTCAAGCCGTGGAAAATTTCTAAGTGTCAATTTTATGCGGCACAACTGCTGCTTAACTGTGACTTATGAATGCAAGCCCGAAGTTAAATCTTTAGTACGGCATAATTGCAGCAGCTCTGCCGGATAAAATGCCTTAACTGCGCCTTTGATTCATACATCGCAGTAACAGCGAAACGAATTAAATTCTCAGGTAGTCTGTTCCGTATTTTACATGTTTGTAGGGTCTTTGCACATGCGGCTAATACATCGATACTGGATGGACATAGCTGTGTTTAGTGGAAATTTTGCTTTAAGCATCAACAACAAATCTGTCGAAGGTAAATCTGACCTAGAAAGTTGCTTGCTTCCATCAGCAAAGGTTTTACAGTGATATAGCACTAACTTTAAAATGGGGAGTTCAAAACATAACTTTTAAGACCTTAATATATGAAATCATTCAAAATTACTCTACGCCAGTGCTCCACATTCCACTACAAACCAAAATTGTGCAAAGTTGCAGCATCATTTTTCACTGAGGATAAAACATTTTGATTGGTTTGCAATCTCCGAGCAAGCTTTTCTGGAAATGATCAAGTGCTTGAAAAGAAAAAACCAACAGAAAAAGAGTTTCAGGTCAGCAATCGATGAGTTTATCGACAATTTTACGAAAAAGAGAACATGAAGAGGTAGTTCATTTCTAATTTATCTCATTTAACGTCAACGCATGAATCTACTACTGCAGTTATGGTGCAGTTAAGGTGAAGACAAATGCTCTCCAATTTAATTAAATTTGCTGCGGCATAACTTCGCCGTATGAACTAAGCCTCAAAGATTTCGCTCGATTCTTTTCACAAATAGAGAACAGCGTTTCCTCGACGCTTGACATATCCTCTTATTTCGATATTTCGGAAATATTTGATGAACGGTTGGTGACATACCTCTTTGCTGGTAATGAATTTTTCCACATTCATATGAATAATGGAATTATTTTGCAAGCGATAACTGCTAATTCTTCCATGCTATTGGTTGGCGACTTCCCGTCGAAATTCAAGTAGTAAACAGTGTCCAGTCTTGTTGGTATCCTGTTATCTACGTGACTGTCAAAAATTTTGTTTGGTTACATTAGGAAATATTGAAATAAGAGGAAATATGTCCAGAGAAGACGAAACACAATTTTCGAATTATGAAGAGAATCGAGCAAAAGCTTTGGGTACCATGATAGAATTGAGCTTAGCGTGGAAAAGAATGTATCAATAAATGATTGCCCATGTAACGTCGTTGCTATCTTGTGGAGGATAGCTGCGGCAGGAAGAATCCTGAAAATAAAACGTAGCAGGCATTGCGGCCTAACTAATTAGATGGCATTTAAAGACCAATAGTTACTCATTACTAGCAATGAAATCTCGTGCTTGCATTTTATAGGTTTACTTTAATATATCTAGTTTTGTTTTGTATCATTAAGTATCAAAATGACGAGATCTGATTCTAGTTCCATGAATACATATAGGCCAATGTATGAGCTTTATGACCAAAATAGTTGAAACCGAACGTGAATAGCTTTTTTAGCATGGGTGGTAAAAATGCTCCAAAACAAGTGAAATTGGCCTAAATTTAGCTTCAAAAGCCATTTGTTGACGAAATTGTCGTTTCCTATTGGCTGAGACAGTAAAGAGAATTTGGTTGTGGACAAATGTATTAACCAATCAAAATTTGAGCCCCATGATGATGCAACAGAGCTTAAGAAAAATGTTAGCACCTGCCATTGTGGTTACAATAACCTTTGCTTGCCATTTGAAGTTGCACTCTATGTTATCTTACTACAAGTTGTTTTGTATTTATGATGACCTTCAATTTCTTATCAAAATAAAGTAGAATGGGCTACTGGACTATAAAAGAATTAGGCGATGCATAGATAAAAATGTGAAGAATATCAAAACATTGACGTTGTACTCACCATTACCAAATTAACCTCTTTCATTACACGTGCACTTTCAAGAGTTCTCACATGACTGCTTGGTTTAACTCAAGAGATTTGAGAATGCAACATGGCAGGCATTTGGTGATTGGGAATATGTTGTTTATTTCTGTAAGGAGATGAAACAGTCTGTGAAATTCGGTAGTACTTCTCTTTATTTCGTGAATTTACTTCTTATGTTCTCACTGGGTTCAATTGCGTTGATGCTTCTCATAGCCAGCAAAGAAAAATACAAATATGGATATAATGCTTTTGATTTTGACCAGACGAACCAACAATTCATCAAACATTCATCCAACGTTTTTGTATGGACTATATTGAAGCATTTGGCTCCAGTATGCATTCTGAGATATTTGCTCGTCTGAGATTCTAGCCAAAATTATTCTAGAAAAATATGGTTTGCAATTTGAGCTGGCAGAGCTGAGACAAACTTGGCCTAAATGCCTATAACTTTTGCCAAAACTTGCAAAATTAAAATTCGCGAGTTTCTATAAATGTTCGTGCTGAATATGGATATTTGCGCTGTCTAATAAAAAGCATTAATTAATGAAAATGATAACATAAATGTTAAAAGAACTATATCTAATTGTTTCGTGTAAACAATGAATCGCAATTTCATCGAACCTAATATTGATCACTATTTCTATTGATATGCAGTCCTAGATTTGGCTTGCTTCAAAAGAGCTTTTAAGATTACCACCACAATGTAAACTCTGTAGATATACATCAATCGCTCTGGTGTTACAAGACTTGACTATTGCTTTGTACATCTGCTTTATAATCCTTACCTAAGCTGATTTTCAAGGGCAGATTTGAAGCATAGATCTTTACATTTCAATGACAACCTTATAAAGCAGTTTATTGTGGAGTTAAACTCAAACTGAATGGAGTTGGATTGTTAAGTATTTGCAAGTTATTATATAATATTATTTATATGTAGTATCTCAGGTTCAATCAGCTCTCTTAAGCTACCTGAGCTAGCAAATGAAATATTTATGTATATTTGTATGTGAGTTCAGGCTTTGCCATCAGTTGTATTGAACAGAACGTAAAGCCTGGTTTCCATATCGACGTAAGTGACGGGGAAGACGGAGATGCATCGGGGACGCTTTCAAAAGTTGTTGGGATGCATAAGTCAACATAGTTTCATCATCCCCATCGAGATGAGAAAAGTTGAAATGTATGTAACGATTGAGAATGTCCCCGACGCATTGCTGTCGTTCCCATCGCTTTCGTCGATATGGAAACCATGCTTAAGTGTGTAGTAGCCAATATCAGGAGCCGCGAATCGATTTTGACAGAGCGGGACTAAGCTTGTGGAATTATACAGCACCATATTCTCAAACTGTTCGATCGATAGCTGATTTTGTGTGAATTGTTACACTATATCTACAATTTTTGTGTGAATTGTTACACTGTATCTACAATTTGTGGCTACGCTTTACACACAAGGTATGACACGATAGAGAAACTTTGAACTGTTTAGGAGCTAGGATAATGGCAAAATGGTAGTGATAGGTTTATTTACCCCTATAGAAAATTTTTAAGAAGAATGTTCTCTTGATCACAGAAAAAAGCCCTTTCAACTTGAGAGATGCGATTTTCCTAGATAGACAACAGCAAATTATGTTATTGACTCGATAAAATTTAGTTTCTACGAAGAAAGCCTTATGTTTTCTTTCTTCTTAGAAAGGGTTGTGAGAAATGAGTGCTCAACTACTCAAAAATTTGGAAGGTTCAAAACTGTACTTATGAGCCCTAAGAAAGTTATTGGCTTTCAAATGTGCCCCATTTATTCAAAATTCTACTGATCATTATATAAAATATTATTCGTGTCATTCGGACTCCCCTCGTCAACTGTCTTTCTTTTATCATTGATTTTAAATGTAGAAGCAACTTTTTCACTTTGAACTAATATGTATATAAATATGCATAT
>WIPJ01067793.1:76818-101179 GCA_018155075.1 Cassiopea andromeda
ATATATATATATATATATATATATATATATATATATATATATATATATATATATATATATATATATTTATATATACAGGAACGGAATGGTGCCAACTAAGATATCTGCGATTGCCATTGAAACGATATAGTATAAAATCAATCAGTGACGTCTCGGCACATCACTGACTGCCAGCTTGGCGATTCACGAGCAGGAGACGTGATTGAAGCTTGCTCTGGTTTGTGTTGCATTTGACGGCTGTTATACCCAGTGCTTTTCAGCCGCCAGTTATTAGAAAATGGCATCTAATAATGGACTTTCGAATAAGTAAAAGCCGGGAAAATTTCAGTGGCTCTTAAATCAGCAGCCACACTCAGGAGGTTTTCCTAACTGTTTTCTTTGTAGTTCTGCCTTCCTTTGAGGGTATGAAGAGTGCCCTGTATGCTTCGAAGCATGAGAGAAGAAACTTTTGCTACAATGCCTATTGAAAACATTTCGGTAGTTCTAGCTTTGTGCAAATCTACCATCACGAGGCATTGCCAAAAAAACAAATGTTTAAAACTTGTTGAATGAACCTTTCGAGCAATTCCTTCCATCCGTTTCTACAGAGTCTTCGTTCATGGGTTATACTTCTTGCAGTTAAAAGAAGGGACAAAATTCAGAATATCCTTATGCACAGACCGTTTAGATTCATCATGGATGTTGTCTTTTTCAGTGAAGTTAACAGTACAGCGGCCGCTGCGTGTTTTTAGAAATAGGAGGCTAATAACACAGCCAATAAGAACAATTGAAATGTAATCCCTTTTCATTTACAAATACGTCGGCCGTCTAAGCAAAAACAAAGGGGCCAATGGTTCGCGTTATTAGGGTCTGCATTCTAATAACAGATATTGCAAAAGCTGGTTGAGTCTCCTCTCATCATTTATGGGCACTGTTGCAACAACTAGTAATTGTGACTCAATGCAAGTTTGAAGTCACACTTGAATCCCAGCAAAAGAAATAAAAAGAATTGATTAAAATTATGACAAGACTAGAAAATGGGGCAACAAACTGTTATTAGACTAACAGCACCAATATCCCCGCAAGCCGCCACTGGTAGGCCCATAACAGACATTAGAGAATGCCTAGCACATTAAAAGTTTTCGATCGCAATGCTTACATTTTTGTCTCTACCTCATATAAATATGCGAAGAACATTGCTTTAAGACATTTGAATGAAAAGAAATTGGTGACAATAGAACAGCTTACTAAACAGGTAAATTTTACCTTACACCACCAGCCAAAGGGGGAAGTCCCTACTTGAAAGAAAGTAGAGGCGTTCTGTACTTTCAGGGGGGCATCTGATTTCTTATACTGTTTTTCCATGCAGGAAGTTTCTTAACACAATCGCTTGCTATAAGAAATGTTACTTTATGACCTCCCGGCTCCCAACCGGATCCGCCTCTGGATTTCATAAACGATCGTTTAAAAAAGGTCATTCGAAATATGGGCGTCCAGAACAGAAATAAAGCATTCAACATTTACCATAAGGGTATGGTGGGAAGTGTTATGATACGTGAAAAGCCAGTTTTTAGAGGCCCACTAAGCATTTTGCTTGAAGACCCAGTATGCTGCAGAAAGAGAGAAACCATACATGCTACTTGTTTGTTGTTGTCATCAACTATAATATGTTGGAAGACGGTTTTTGCGCTTACTTTCTCGTTCTCTATAAAATCTTATTTTGCACGAATCTAAACTACCACAGTTTTCCTTCTCAATTTTGCTTTCACCCGTTGTAAGATGATGATTGATTGATTGATTGATTGATTGATTGATCGATTGATCGATTGATTGATTGATTGATTGATTGATTAATTGATCTCAAATACAGTATTTAAGGAGGGTCACCCTTCAGCTATGACGCTGAATTTCAAGGGCCTCTCCACTTAACTACTTTTCATTCAATTTTTAAAAATTTCATTTAAACCACAATTACATTAAAAATAGCAAGCAAAAACATGCAATATTTGCAGATTTAAAAATGCAGCAGGGTTTTTCCCGGATTTGCAAGTAACTATGAAATAACTTTCAATTTATTATAAAAAATGCAGTCGAAAAGGTGAAGATACACTAAACACATAAACTACAAAAACTCTATTACAAGTAATTCTTAGGTTACAAGTTGCCTAAATTGAAAGAATGAGGGCTTCAACCGCTTCTACTAGGGAAAATGGGGGGGGGTATGATCCCTTAGAATATTAAACTCCTGAAATGCTGATTTCAGATTTATAGTTGAAGAGTCTTGTCAGTCATTAAGTTGCACTCAGTCTTCATGCCTCTCTTCTACACAAACTATATAACATACTTTATTTGCTTGATTTCATAGCTATATGTAGACGTCATAGTTCCAATATTGCTCAAGGAACAAAATATTGCTGGGATGATATATTTTGTATGATGTCACGTACGTCATGCGATTTTAAGAACTTCTGCTAAAATAGGTAATGCTGGAAGCAAAGTTGTTTTGGGAATTTCCTAACTCTGTTTATTGAACTTCATGGCAAAGACATTTTGGAGCTTGTTTTCAGGTGTTTCCAATAGCATTTTAGCCTTTTTACTTAAAATTGTTCTCTTTGGATGTCCTGTACTTGACGCAAGAATGACCCATAGGATGCAAAACATTTTGCAATATTCAAAGATTTCAAAATGCATTCATCTAGGAGGATCAAAAGTGAATGTGATCTTCTCAGATGTTTATTGGATAGAGGAGAACGAGTTGTTTGCGCAAATTTCATATATAAAACGAGTCCTTTAACTATGGGTAAGATAGAAACTGTAGTCTCAGACTATTTTTCCATCAGAACAACCATCAATACGGCTTTCTAAAATTATGCAGCCGGCTTGTGAAATCAAACTTGCTTCAAAACACTATTCAACCGCTGTTAGACAATATTGAAAAACCAAGAATTTTATTATAGAAAATTAATTTTCACGGTAGGATTAGGTGTAACAGCGTCATTGACGCTTTTTGCCTCATATACTGACAAAAGAAGAAAGCAAAATATGTATAAAATTGCGCATTTAATCATGTTACCATACTGAAAGAAATTATGTAAAACTTTGTCCCGTGTCACATATTGCCCCACATTACCCTTGAGCGCAATGATGCAGGAGCAGGAATACTGGCTTGTCTCATCGAAATATGATTTTCTACTTTAATAGTTGTTTGCAATGAAAATCCCTAGATTGGATGAAAGTAGTCATTTGATGAATCTTAGCTATTAGCTTGTATCAATTTTTATATCTTAATCCATTTTGTTTCAACCTGCATATAAAGAGTTTTGTTTCGTGCTATAGTTAATTGGGGATCCAAAACCGGTTATGAGAGCAGGTGGTTTGGTTCAATCTATAGCCACTTGAGCACAATCATATCACACTTTGTTTTTAAGAGTACAAGTCTCCCTTATAAGAAACAAACTCTCTGGCTTTAGCCTGGATGTCTCTTAATGTTTTGTCAAATCCAGCCTTAACTATCTCTTAAATGTTACGTAAATGTAAAGTTATCAAATGACAATAACAACCCAGATTAGGCAACTATGATGCGAGTAAGGATGATCAGGTTTTATGAGGCGTGTAATGGATGTTAATTCAATTTTCTTTCTAGTTTGATTAACAATTTACGAGTAAAAACATTTTGCTACAAGTTGTTATTTGAAACTCAGTCTGCCTATGTATCTTAAATGTTTCTTAATTTTTGTCTAATTTCAATCTCGTATTCTTATAGATATGTTTCTTATTAAAAAAATAAAACATATATAGTCTACACCATAGTCACACCAAGTGGCTTTAGACTTGGGCTCGATCGAACCCCAGGGGCTCGATGAATCAGTTTCAGGAGCTCAACGATTTGGTTCACCTCACTCGTACGATCGTGACAGCATGCTCTGCTTGGCCAGTTAGTGCACTAATACAATATATAGCTATATACATATGGTTTGAATTTGAAGAAAAAAGCAAATGCAAATTCTTGATTTCCAACTACGAAAGGTTCGATGAATGCATTTATGGAACTTGTGGTGTTCAATACCTCCAAAAAGGCTAAGAACCACTGGTCTACACGTTCTTTATAAGAAACATGACTATAAGCAATATGAGGCTCAAATTAGGCAAAAATAATGAGGATTTAAGAAGCATTGATAGCCTGAGTTTTTACAAAGATGTTTGAGTAAACCAGAAGCAAAGTAGAAAAAGCATCAACTGCATGCTTCACAAAGCCAGAACATCCTGTTTTTGCACCAAAGTTGCCTAATCTGAATTGTTGTTGTTGTTGCAAGTCCAGAAGATCAAAGGCTGGATCTGATGAAATATTAAGAAACATCCAGGGTGAAGACAGAATGTTTGTTTATTACAAAAAATGTGCAAAAGAATTGTAATTCTCATTTTAGCTGAATTTAAGAATAATTCAAGGCTGTGGGAAGACTACTAGGGTCTTGATTCTTGATCAAGTTGTGATTGCTACTGCCAAATTTTGTTGTCGTTTTATGAGAAACTATCACATTCGTAATGAATTGAGAATTTTCTAACAACTTTGTAGGTAAATTTAATCATTTGTCGCACAATAATATGATTTTTGTGCCTAAGCTCAGAAATTCAAAACTCTTTAAGAATATTGAGGCTATTCTACAAAACACTTTAACGAATATCAAGCATTTCTACAAAAGAGATTGAAATTGGATTCTCCTACCTCACAGTGTACCTTTTCATAGTGTAAGGAGTTTAATCAAGATATTTCTAAATTTGATCGGAAAGCTTCAACAAATGATTCTCAATCAGTAATATATTATACACTCTCTTTGATGTTGACTATTGCATTTCAGATTATCACAGTTGTGTACAGTAAAAGAATGGCCGTATTAGCGGTAGCTGCTATGTATGTTGCTTATAATTCCATATTTTTAGCAGGTTATGCAATATATTTTTAAAAATAATTTTGTTACATTGTAAAATGTTTTTTATGCAATGCTTACAGTTGGTAATTATAAACTAAAGAAATATTCTGATTGAGTGGTATAGTGTCATAGCAAGAGACGATACTTTAGCAAGGTATTTATTTTGGTTGATGATAAATTTTGTTGGATATGCTTTCTGTTATATCTGCGCACAAGCACGTAAATTCTGGGGCGGGGGCATTGGGGCGTCATGCCCCCCAATGTCTGAAAAACTCTATTGAAGTTGAAAAGTCACTCACTTCACTTGGAATTGCTTGAAAGCCAAAAACTACATTTCAAATTTGTGGGCTTGATGAATGCACTTCTCTAGGTGAAACTACAATAATGGGCCAGCTAATCTTAGCTGGAGGGCCAAATATTTCACTTGGGATATGTTGACTTGATAAGGGCACCTTTCTTGGTGAGCTCGCAATGTAGGGCTGGGTAGCCTCTGGCTGGAAAAACAAGCACTATACTTGGAAACTGTTTGGCCAGTTAACCTTTAGTCGGAAAGCCAAACAATACACTTGCAATATTTGACTTGATGAGTGCATTGTGATTGTTTGTTTCGTCTTTTATTGATGAATGTTATTTATCATTATGTTCTGAATGAGCTCAAAAGTTTTGACAAGGTAGACCTAGCCTTTATTTTGTCTTCTACATTCTTGTAGCGGCCTTTCTAAATTTCAAATAACCACAAATAACCTTCAAGTATACATTGTATTTTTGCTAATTAGTTCGTTTTCTACAAGGTTTAGAATAGATGATGAAGCTGAGAAGGTGTTTTCCAGCAGTCTGAAGGGCGTGGCTAGCAAAAATTTTTCTTGTTCTAAGACCCTCATTCTCACTCTGTTTGAACAGATTTGCTCGTTCCTTAAAAATTCATGTTTGCATTTGTCCATATATCCCATTATAGATGATTAATTTGCATTTATAATCGGGATCCGAGTTACAGATTTTCCAAATGTCAAGCATACAAACTTTGTAAAATAACCAAATTTTCCAGTGTAGCATGGCTTTTTTAGGAGATTTATAAATGATTTCTATAGCTACAGGGGTTGTGAAAAAGTCAAATGAAAGTTCTGTCATAGTTGGAATTTTGTCCTTTATGACCCGCAATTTGAGCCATTTATTTTCGTCCCTGGCTTCACATACATGATTTTTAATAAGAAACATATCTAAAGGAAGAATGAGGCATAAAGCAACAAAATTATGAAGCATCTAAGAAAAGCAAGCAGAAGCAGAATTGTTGAGTTAAATTCGTTTCTCTTGTTTGAATTCAACGCAACTCTTCTGCTGTAAAGTAAACCAGTCGAGTCTGTACACCGGCTATCCGAGGCTGGATTTGACAAAATGTTAAGAAACATCGAGGCTGAAAGCAGGAAGTGCGTTTTTGTAAAAAGAACGTGCATTTCATTGGAACATAAACAAATACTACAACCTCAGCAACTTGAAGTTGTGCTAAAAGTATTTAGCGACAAACTCTGCGACTTCTTGCAACCAGAGTCCAGCAAAAGTAATTGCTCCACGGCTGTGAATCGGAGGAAGGCTTTTATGTTGATGCCAGTTTCGAGAAAGACCCAACAATTTTTTAAAAACCTGTTGCTTGCAAATGAGACAATTTGGCATGGGGAAAATGGAAGGGCAATATAAGAGGTTTTATTTAAATGTTGTGTAGTGAGCAAGACTACATGTAATGGCCTTTACACTAGAATTTGCATCAGGTAATTTTCTATCAACAAAATCCAATTATTTTACAAAATCATCTATGAATACTGACTAATAATATTCTGTTAAAAAATGAGCAGTTATGTAAAGGTCGTCATTTGCACAAATGCCGAGCATTCTCATTTGCCAAGCAGCAGGTGCTGGCCTGGATAATGCTGTTTAAACTGCCATTTGAATTAAGCCTCTTGTAATTGGTACCTGAGAACATCGTCCATGTATACGAGCATTTCTAAGTAGATCATAGAGAAGTTTATGGTATTTCGACTGCAATAACTTCCTATTCCTTGGAGGGAGTGAGTTAATGGCCTCTCTATTTTCATTTTTCAGTTGTCAAATCGCTGTTTACTTTGTTCTTGTTGCAATTCCTGGTAGGTGTTCAAGGAGATACAAGTATTTCTTTAATATTGCGTTATTTTCATCTTTTATATTAAAAGTTATCCAAGTTGTCAAGAGTACTTTAACTGGAGAGTAGAACGAAAACTTATATAGCAAACTTTGTTCACAATATCAAGCAACAAATCCGTTATAAATATAAGCGTTGCAGAGCCTAGTATTGATTCATAGGTGTCTAATAAGCACTTATTATTACATAGTGTGAACATCCGTTCTGGTCCATAAGCTATTTTGTGTGCTTCTCACATTTTTACTGACGTTGGTACCTATTTCACTAACAACGAAAGCTGGTCAGGGATTTACTGGAAAGTTCATTTATCTGTGTTATCTAAAGTATTACTTTCACAGCTTATGGAATATGAACAAATGGAGAATGCATTTTTGGTACTTGCTTTTGCAAAGAACGTGTAGAAAATAGTGAAAAATACTGTTTTTTGCAAAAAGAGAAGTCCAGTGCCCCCGCCCCTGGTTTTGAAGTTCTTCGAAATTAACTTTACATGTATGAACACGCTTTAACTAACTGAGAACACTGACGCTTGGCGCATTCCTGTACAATTCCCCTCCGATTCCCATATAAATCTTTGAAAAGTGTTACTTCTAGTTGCATTTCGAACCTTGGTCTTTTTAGCTGCAGTAAGAAGCTTGATTAGCCTTTCAATATTCTGTATTACTTTCTTCTTTACTCTAAATTTGTCTTTGCACTTGAATCTTCTTTCAACTCTGATGAAAAAAGCTTGCGTCCTCAACTTCATTTGTGCGACAGCGTTTTATGGTATCACTACATGTTTTTTAACCTTTTTCCCATTAACACGAATCGTCACTGTAGCTTTTTATGTCACTGCATTGCAACAAAAAATCAGTTTCAAATAAAGGACATTAGTTGTTGCCATACTGTACGGCTCCATGGCAATGACTGCTTATTTTAAGCATAGTAAACAGTTCAACTGGAATGGGGGTAGGGGACATTTATTGTTGTTGTTGTTGTTTACTTATTTTGAGTAGGCTGTTATACCTACAATACTCGCCAAAAGTCCTGGGACACTTTGTATATTTTTAATCTGGACGGAGCATTCACCCCCCTCCTCCCCTTAAACAATGTTGGTTACTGAGAGAAGTACATGCGGTAACGGAAAAATTTTTTCGTGCACAATAACGCCAAGTGTCTCAGAAACAGACCAACATTGTTTTAGGGGGAAGGGGGTTGCATCAAGGCGTGATGGTTGAAATGCCGAGAAAGCTATGGTTTTTCATAATTTTTTGAACATGTCCCAGGGACTTTTGGCAAGTATTGTAGCTTTTTCAGCTAATTTAAGCCTACTATGCATGCCGCATCCAGGCATGAGGCCCCTAGTTTAACGTCCCTTCCAAAGGACGGTGGAGTGAGCTGTTTTGGTGGTTCATCTGGAGGTCGCCCATCCAGTTTCTGACCGTACACAGCCATACTTAACTTCAGTCAAACTAATGGAACTGTCTGGGCCGCTTGGCTACTCACCCCGCTAAAGAGTGTGTAGAAGCAATGAGAATTTATGTAGAAGCAATGAGTGAAGTTGGTACTGTAATCTCAGTCAGTGGTGTAGAGTTGGGGAGCTCTGGGAGATTAGCCCCCAACTTACTTTTCAATACTTTTAAGGACTGTAGTATCCTTGTTATCGTAAAGAGCATCGCAATGATTTCACAGCAGGGTAATGAAGTAGGCCTCTAAAGAAGAGAGTTTGGTCGTATGCTTGCAATACGTTCTACTATTTCACTTACGGTTGTTCATACTAGATTTACCGCAAAAGTAACAACAACAGCAAGAACAGAAATGACTGAATTCCTTTGGCTGAATCCCCCTAGTTGTCAATTTAGTTCTAAACACAACTTGCTTCACTGAGTTATTGGTGGGTATTGCCCTTCTGCTCGACTGTGTACGGATCTGTCGCGAGGCTGAAACGTTGCAAATTATTGTCATAAAACTATGCCAGTTGATGATTTATTATGAACTGTCAAAATTTGAATATTTTAGTACAAATTAGAAGTCTTATAACGTGTATTTCATTCTATCAATGCTTTCTATTCTGATTTACAGCTGGTACAGCATCGCTGCAGATCTTGAAGAATCTTACCAATGGGTATGACAAGAAAACTCGCCCATTCTTGAATGGTAAAGTTGACATATCTTTGTATTTTAATGCAACTGTCTATGCAGTATCTGGATAAATTGGTGCACACTTATCGATCGCGATTATGGCTTCAAACATTCTAATTACTGTCTGTTCAGGCTCCTTCTGTTTTAGTTCTAGATACTATCTTATTTCATTTATCAACTTATTTTATTTAACGCGGAATTTTCAATTGCTATGGCTGCCTTTAAATTTGCCCTGACAAAAACAGTAGATTGAAGTTCGGCTCATAAACAACTTAAGTTAATTGCAAAACTGAAATCCAGAAACGAGTACAAAAGTACAATATTTTGGTTCATAATTGAAAATATTATTAAGAGGATATTGGTCAGCATGTAACAAATGACCATTCTCAAATACGAACCGCAATGTAATTATTCGCCCTAAGAATCAGACTTTAATTGAAGATTAGAACTTATAGGTACAATGTGTTTTCCAACTTCCTTGATCTCTTTATCTTATTCTTAGGACCTACA
Organism: Cassiopea andromeda; assembly: GCA_018155075.1. Taxonomy (NCBI): domain Eukaryota; kingdom Metazoa; phylum Cnidaria; class Scyphozoa; order Rhizostomeae; family Cassiopeidae; genus Cassiopea; species Cassiopea andromeda. The sequence continues at coordinate 86,524 of WIPJ01067793.1, forward strand.
AATGTCTCTGTGCAGATTGCTATGATTGCACTAGGACCAATTAGTGAGAAGGAACAGGTAGCTATTACTACTTTAAAATGTGCATTTAGGTCACATGAATAAATTAATGAAGGACATGCATGGCACTTAAACATTCGTCAAATTGGAGATTTTGCGATTTGACTGTTGCTGTGACTCGTGTCTTATTTAATCTCAAAAAGCTTTACTGCGCCATTGTTCAAACAAAGAATTCTTAAACTTTTGGAACGGGATTTACTACTATAGAACTTACAATGTTGGATCTATGATTTATGCCTAAAGAGAGAAAATTTCTGTTTCGGCAAATTTTGATTCCAATAGGCACCTATGTGGTTTATTAAAAGTGGTGATTTCTTGGGGGCAGAGAGGGCTGAATCTCATTAAACATTGTTGACAATTTTCAAAAAGGAGAGACAATTTGACCTTCATTCAAAATGCAGTGACTTTGTTTTCAAAATGTTTGCATTCTGCTATTTTAATCAATTTTGCACTGCTCTTGTTCTTAAATTTTCGTAATTTTTCATTACATATTACGACGATCAAATTCAATCATCGCATGTGCATCTTTGAAAACATGAGCGTGAATGCCACTAAGCCAAACCTGTATTACGAAGAGTGACTTTGTGCTTTTTATTTAGATTTTTAGAAGTCGTCGCTGCGCCTTTCCACACGTACAAAAGTTTATTTTCTTCTTACTTTCATGCTGAACTAATTACTTAATAAATCGAAGTAACTTGTTCATTAACTATCAGTGTCAATATATTTGATAGAGTGTGAAAAGTGACATATACCTACGTCAATGGTGGAATGACCCAAGGCTTGATGTTGGCCAACGTGTGCTGATTTTCAACATAAACCCTTCCAGCTACTTTTGGGTTCCAGACACTTTCATATCAAACTCAAGGAAAACAGAAAGGCATGAAACGATGACAAAGAGCTCCTCTGTTAAGCTTGGACCAAATAGCTCTGTGTTTGCTAGCATGCGGTAAGATTGCAAAAGAATGTTTCATTAGATAGTTGGCTTGTTATCTTCTGTTGGGCGTATTCGTGAGCATCATTTGTACCATCGTTACAAGTAGGGACGAAGCTTACGGAGAGATTAGAGGGAGTGATTCACCCCCCAACTATGAAAATTTGCCATTTTGTAAGGTTAAAATGGCAATAAATTTATTTTTGCAGAGCAAGTTTGGACCCAGGACCATTTGACTAACTACTGCTACTAAAGCAAATGCCACAGAAAATTTTCGCAGGGCAAGTCACTGGATCCAGGACCATTTGATTAACTACTGCTACTAAAACAAATGCCACAGAAAATTTTAGCAGGGCAAACTTCTGAAACCCCCTTAAAATATATTGAAGTTGCGTCCCTGACTTCAAATCAGGCTTGAGTAATGTACGGCCTGCAGGTACATTTATAATGCTGCAGTTAGCCTAACGTATTATCATTCGGCTTATTCACATTGTAACTGATGTATAATGACAATAGTTGTTTAACCATGATAGGACCGATGAGTAATTTCCACCACTTAATTATGATTATGTTAGTTCAGGCTTTCTCAACTAAATGAGATAAGCGCCACTTTGGCAATGTTAGCAAGCTCCTCAGCTTAAAGCTACACCTGCCTCCTGAAGTGGCTCCATCTCAGTAAATAAGGATGCTGGACCTGCCGAGATACGCATGATACGATTTGTACAATCATAAATGTCAGCTTAAAGTGTTGATGAAGATCTTCAATGTTTGCCAAAAGTTTTGCAACACTTACCATAACTTATGGCCATCCTTGAGGCAAATACATTGTTGAGAACCAGCATTATAGTGGTGAATTGTTTTGCCGCCGGCCATTTCACAGGGGGCCAAAACAGTGGTCTGGTGGACATTTAGGCATATATTGCGTTAGAATGGCCCAAAAAATGTGGCTGAGGGCTCATCATACCAGATTTATTGCTGTTGCCCTGGAGACTAAGTTCTTTTTGCAGGTGCTGCGCATCGCACTGCGCAATTACTTTGCAGTGTACGAACACTAGAACACTAGGTAAGTTTTCTTGGGAAATGCGGTGGCTTTTGATTTGTAAATACCTTCTTCACTAATGGATTTTGATAGGGAGTTCTTTCTTTGTTTTAACTCTTAGGAGTAGTGCTAGTAAGCTTAATCACGGCTGGAACAGTAAACGTGCCTTCATAGCACCGGCTAAGCAAGTCCATAGAATTGTGATACGACAAATAAAAACACCTGAGAAATGCCGACAATTTTATAGCCCTATTTGCCAAACCTTTGGCATTAAAATTACAATCATGAAATGAAGAAGCAAACTATGAAGGTAGAAATTTGACTAAGTGCAGTAGAAAGATGCTTTAAGAGATGTTATGGATTATATTTTTTGAATCATAACATTGCTCACAGCTTTATCAATCGTAAATTCAGTCAGCAATTGCCGAAATCATTTTTTACAATATGTTCATTTTTGTGACAATATTATTTGAAAAAGCTTCATTTGTCGTAATCCGGTGGTTGGATTGTGATCTTGCACACTAGAGCAAATAGAACACACGACAAATGCATTTGTGTGAGCAAAGCGTGGTCAAACTCTTAGTTCCGCTTTTGATAAAATTTCCTTATACGGTCATTACTGAATGGATCCAATTGCCTTATATGGTCATTTATGCAGTTGGGTACAATACACTGGGATATAGTGTACTCAACTAATTTCTGTTTGGATCATGGTTGAAATCAATCATCAAAATTACATGTTTTAATTTTTTCATACCACTATTGTCATTTACAGAAGCTCCATTGAAGAGAAAGGAGAATGGTCACTCCCAAATTAGAGGAATTAAATGAAAAAGTGCTACTACGTTGCATATTTGCATATAACCTATAATGTTCTAGATTCTACTTGAATGTAGCTTTCTAAAACATATATGGCTTGGTTGCGCCGGAGTAGCACTTTTCCTGCTATTTCTAGATTTATTTGATTTTAAGGTAAAATCAAATAAAATTTGGAGGAGAGTTCTTAGAAAAGGTTGTAAGAAAAATGGACAAAAACTATCCAATACCGTCAAAATTTGGCGGAAAACCTTTTCATATTTATGTACTATCATAAAACATGCAATTTCAAATAGTCAAGAACTATTTTTAGAATGTTTTCGTTTTATTTTTCGATAACTTAATAGAATTAAGTCGTCTTATCGTCAAGTTCCAGATTTTGCCATGAACGCCAACTTCATGCAGTCGTAATTTTTTGAGTCAAGCGTTTGGTCTCATTTTTTGCACAGATTCATACCGTTATTCTAGTTCTATAACAGCTCGATTTTTTGTCGATGACACTTGCTGTTGCGCTCACATAATATTGTCCATGCATCTGTTAGATTAGGCTCGGCACATGCAACTCGGCAAATGGTTTTATAAGTCGAGCTTTGTCCTGTCGAGCCTTACTGGGTGAGGAGCTCTAGGCGATTGGTATGACTCAGTCAAACCAGGCGTAACATTTGTATTATATGTTCATGCAGTGGCGTGCTGAACCAAGCAAAAATTGCTTGGTACGGCAAGGATTGACATAAAATTAACGCTATTCCAAAAATGAGCTCCATAGTTTGCTATATGTTACTCTATAATATTAATCCAACCATTTTGGAAAAGGTTGCTACGCTGAAAATATACCGCGGAATCCCCCAATAGACACCTTACACCTTAATATAAATCTTCTTTATATAGGCTATGGTTAACTCTGTGTTATTCTCTAGTCAAAATATACGAGACCAGCCTCTATTGAAATAGCTGTGATTTGAGAAATTTACTCCCAGACTATGGCAAATCCAATTTGAAAACTCGTCATCGTAATAGTGCTTTCTACACCATACGTAAGTTTTGGCCACACAGAACATTTAATTAGCCTCCTCTTGGTTAATGTACAGATTTTTTGATGTTGCGATTGTTGAGATGTTGTTAAATTCTCCCTTTGCTTTTTCTAATCTTCTTTTTATTTCAAGATTGCAATTGCCATTATCTGCTGCTAAATGAGTAAGATATATAAATATCTTAATTTTTTCTATTGCCCTCCTTTCTATTGTAATCCTAGCACTCAGGACGACTTCTTTCTTGCTCACAATCATATTAATGCTCATTCCATATTCTCTTCTTTCCCATTTACAGTATTTATCAAGTCTTCTAATCTGAGAGCATCAACTGGTAATAGCCCAGTATCATCCACACATATTAGGTTATTTATATTTATTCTTCCAATAACTATATCCTATTGGCATGTCTTTAATTCCTCTAAATTGTTTCGTATAATTGCAGTGGGTTGGTGATAAAACACAACCTTGTCTACATTATTCTTATTTCAAAACTCGAATGAAATTGCATTTTTAGCTTTTACCGCTGCATATTGCATAGTACATACTATTGTTTACAGTACATACTTGAAAATATTTGTCATGAACTCCAGTTTCTTTCAAACAGTCTATTAGCTTGCTATGGTAGACCCGGTTGAAAGCTTTTATGAAGTCGATAAAGTATGCATATACATCCTGTTAAACTTCTATTACTCTTTCAAGAATTGCTTGTAAATAAAATATTTCTTCTGTTGTACCTGTTCTTGATTTAAACTCACTCTTCAGATTAATACATTCTTGATCGATGTTGTTTGCTATACATTTTTGCATTGCCATTAGTAGGACTTTGGTAACATGCCTCATAAGACTCATAGTTCTAAGCTCTGTAAGGACTTTTGCTTATGGTATTTTTGAAGTGTTATAAATATTGATTATTCTTGCGTAGTTGGTATGTAGTGGATTTCCATTTAAACTTCACCTGAACCAGATGCTTTATCATTTTTCATTGAAGTTATGGCATTCTGCATTTCCCTTTGCAAAATGCTGTTTCCAGTTGTCGTTGTAAATTGTGGCATTTAAGGCTTTCATGGGAAAGACGTGTGATCGCACGCGCACGCTTGTCGTTGCTGGTTCCATGGGTTTTATGATGAATGTAATGTCCACTGCTTGCTAATTCTACCAATTAATACCAATTCCAATCGGAAATGACTGTGATCTATTGTTGACTAGACGACAGGAATCTATCCGTAAACAAGCTTATTGCTTTTACTTTAGTTTTTAAAGATCACATGCCATCATACACCACCGCATACCACCAAACACCACCAAACACCTGGATGGTTTTTGTAGTATGACAGCTAGCACTCCTATCATAAACCCTGCTTACACTAGAGAAAATGGAACTGTCCCATCGGATCCATACTTCTAGTGTAAACGCTAAACAATTCCAAATGGTTGAGAAAGTAATTACAATGGAGGAGGAATATGTGCTGATTCACAAAAATCCAGTTTGCTTCGGTATTTGGCGTATGAAATAATTAAGCACACTAAGGCACCATCTTTCATTTTCATATCCGTTCTCTTTTAGCTCCGTTCCAGTTGGTTCTGCTCGTTTACACTGGAACCAAACGGAATTTCCCCAAATGGAACCGTTTTTTTTCAGAAGAGCCAAATGAGCACGGATAGCGTTCCCAAATGGAACGGTTCCAACAGTTCTAGTGTAAGCGCAAAGCCCATTGGTACCAATTTTGGATTAATCCCATATGGAACTGTTCCATTTGGATCCATTGTAAACTGGGTTATAATCTCCCACGAAAGCCTGCATTTTCGTTCTACTGCCATCATATAGTTCTGCAATATACTTTCCATCTATTGGTGATATCTTGCTTCCTTCTTAAAGAGGAGATTTCCAGCTCTCTCCATTTGCATCCATTGGTGCTATTGTGCTTTCAATTTTGTCATAGTTTACTGATTATTTTGTTCTTTCGATTTATGATGTCTCCCTAGCACTTCTATTTCTCTACATTGCATATTGAGCCAAGTTTCGGCTTCTTTTCTGCAGTCACTCATTATTTCTTTGTGTAAATTGATTATACTTGTTACCATAAAAATTCTTGCAAGCTTTCCGTTCATCCATCTTTTTTGGGAAATCATCAGTCATCAATTTTTGTTTATTCCTTTTTGTTATTCAAGGAAGTGTCTCCTTTGTTGCTGTTACAATGCAACTCTGACATTTTCTCTTTTTCAGGTTGCTATTCAAGTTCTTGTATGTGAAGATTATTAGATCTGTTCCTTACTTCCGTGTTGTTTGTCTTTGAATATTAGTTGTTTATAAAGAGATAAACAGCAAATCGGTTTCTATTTTGTCTTGTTGAATGCCTTGAAAGTTGAGCTTTGGAAGCTAGGAACTGGAAATAATTTCACTCACATAAAGTCTGCTTCGAAACAAATTTCAAACTTTACAATGATTCGTATTCCAGGATACATGGTCATAAGTTAGCATGTAGAGGATTCATGCTAGCAGGAGATTCATCCAATACATGAGCCTACAATTAGGCAAAAAATTATAAAAATAAGCAGAAACATAGGCAGGTTGAGTTTCAAATAATAACTTGCAAAAGCTGTTTTACTAGTTTTACTTGTAAGGAAATAAAATGAGTACTGATTGTATGCTTCGCTAAACCTGAGCGTCCTTTTTCTTAAATCACAGTTGCCTAATCTGGGTTGTTACTGTCATCGGATGTCTTTAAATTTTAGAAACATTTAAGGCCAGATTTGGCAAAATATTAAGAAACATCCAGGCTGAAGCCAGAGAATTTATTTGTTATAAAAACACGTGTAACTTCTGTCAATATTATTGTATTAATTTTCTTTTAGTCTCTTGAATAGAATGGCAAGGGATATTTTTTATATTTAATGTCTTGCCCGTCATATTTAATGTTATGAGCATGAAATATCAAAGAAGGATTTCCCTGTTTCAGATTCACAACTCTCTGTCACTGCAAAATGGATCTAAGGAAATATCCACATGATGAACAAGATTGCTCAATTGACTTAGAGCCATGTAAGTAAAAAGTACTTGAGCATGAGAAAGTTCTTTTTTACATAACTCAAAATATTACTACACAGCAAAACATAGTTTAAAAAACGATGCCATAGGGAGCATGATAAGCACGACCTTTAAGCAAATAACACAATAAATACCTACAGATGCAAATACTAAAACAGATGCCAATGCAGATACCAAGGAATATACCAAAATCCATTTAGTTTGTCCTTAATGAGTAGCAGGTTAACATGATGTTACTACTCTAGAAAAGAAGGTATGAAGCTTTATAGATTTTAGTATACTCCTTCGTAAACTAGATACATTTTCGATACAGTTACGGTTCGAATAGTAGCAAAATAATTAGTAGAGGAGAGGAGAAGAATGAGACAGAAAACTGATTTACCTGTATTGGTATTGCTGAAGATATAAGAAACGCTCTGATGCATGAATGAATTTTAGTGTTGATTCTGATATCTGCCCATTTTGATTATGGGTAAGTCTGTTATCACCATATAAGATAATGTAATGCATATAATGTAATCGATTATTTATACAAGAAAAAATAGCCCTTCAGCTACTAAAATATTACTTATGCATACATGACTTTTAATAATAATTGAGAAAAAAAATTAGCAGACATAATAGCGAGTAATACTAATATTGCTGCACTTCCACGGGGTCGTCTTTTCAGTTATTATTTTTGATCAGCCAATAGATGTGCTTTTAATGTCTTTTTGAAGCATTTGAGAGTTGAGGCCTCTCGTATATCAACAGGCACATCATTCCATAATTTTAGAGCCGAGTATTTAGAACCATTTTTACATGTTTCATATTTAGTCTTGGGATTTGAAGATCATGGCAATTCCTTGTTTCATATTTTGAGTGGACAGGTCTTAACTCAAATTTATCTCAAAGACTTTCAGGGCTTAACTTGTTTGTTATCTTATACGTCATAACTAGTCGATCAAACGAGATTAGATTGCTGACGTTCAACCAATCACAGGACCAGTTATCTTTTACTCTAGCAGTTTCAATTATCAGCTGGGCTCTTTTCTGCAATCGTTGGAGACTTTCGACTTTTCTCGATATAATATGCACAAGGGTGTGATTTGGTAAGTTTGAGAAATTGTGTAACTGCAAAACTTCATTAATCGCACCAAGGAGATCACGCCTCTGATCGTCATGTGCATGGTATTTCAGCAAACGGTACTCAGTATCCTCGATGAGAACATTCACATATCCTAGACTTCAGTGACAATTTTGGGGGAGACAAGGAGGCGAGGGAAGTGCCACTAGGTGTCATAAAGTCGGAAAAAGCTTGCCCAGGTTTGCTAACCTATGGCTAAATACTCGGCAAATGTTGGTCTACTTCTAAAATGCTTGGCTAATTCAACGCCGGTGTACCCTGATCTTCCTAGGAAAACCCCAACTATTAGTTCCCAGTTACACGTTACCGGATTCGTATCACATCGGATTGCTTTTCACATCGGATAGGGAGTGCAGTTACACGATACCAAATTAATCCAGTGTGGTACTGATCTATTTTTATAGAGTGAAATCACCCCGCTTGGAAGGTGTGGTGGAGTCACCCTACTCCAATCTCTGATGTCGTTAAACTGCACAAATCCGATGCGATCTCACGCCGTGACCTGCCGTTGAGTGAAAATATGAACAATTTTGAGCTTGGCGTCATGCGTTCTGCTGCTACTACTGTCGAGAGGTGAATGCAGAATGAACTAACAGTTTATTTTTGAGGAAATCTTTGCAGGGCAATATCACTTCCTTCAATTATTTAGATAATTTGTTTGCTATTGGCTTCATAAATTAAAAAAACCCCATCTTTTGTTTCAAGTGAAGTAGTTTTTGACAGAAGAACTGAGCCAGAAGAAGCAATCAATAAAATTAATGAAAGTTTACTCATCAAATATGATTTCCTCGATGCATTGGAGCTGTGGATGAAATCATTCTTAGCTGTCATATAAAAGTGCTTTCACAGCCAACAAAATAATGCACTATTCCCTCAGCAGTTTCGTGTAAAGCGATGCCACGTAACTGAATTCCAAATTTGATTGATTGCAATCCGGTGTCGTGTAGCTCAAATGAAAACAGTTATTTTTGACCCAGATGGTGAGGAAGCAATCCGTAGTTAAAATGACTCCTGTATCGTGTAAGTCAGGCTTTAGACTTACATTCATCAACATTAGTTTCAGTTATAATTCCTAGTTAAGAGTTGTACAGCACAGAACAATCTGTTCGAAGCATAAACTGATATTGATCTTAGTTTATGATTCGATCTGATTGCTCTGCGCTGTTCAAGTACCTTACTGGAAATACGTAAATACTGTTCATCCCATGCAGAATTTTTCTACAGCTTCCTTATTCGAAGGGAGGGGAGATTTTCCAGGAAGAGTTGCTTGTTGCAATATGGGATTAGCAATTACTAGTGGCTGTGCAGTTTTAACTGGTAATGAAGTAACCCAGATGTAAAGGGGCAGCAAGTTAAGGCTTACTTTAGTAATAGGAGATTGAATTACTACGTTCAAATTAGACGTTTTTCCTATAGATGCATTTAATGGTAACGAGGTTTCTCTATACTGGAAGACCATACATGAGCCAATTGTTGGACTCGATCTTTCAACAGCTGGATACGAAGTCAAATCAATCAGAGGAGTCCGTGAGGTTACCTACTATCTAAATGGTATGAAGTCAAAATTTGCTTTGCTTTTTCTTTTAGCATGTAGAAAATAATTGGTGACTGTCAATCAGCAAGTGAGGGTAGTCAGAGATGCCGGACGAGGGGGGACAGAAGGGAGGAAGCACTCTCTGCCTCTCATTTGCGGAGCAGGGTTGAGCAAAGATATCCTTTTCGAAGTGCAGTAGCTCGCTTTTCAAACGTGGATATGGTACAACAGAGATCAAGAGAGCTAGCTAAATAAGAACTGTTTAATTGGAAATGAGAAGTATCTATATGACTGTAAGAAATATAGCATCTGCTAAGGGATGGGAGGAAAATGTCCCATAGAGATCAATCAATCAGAGGAGTCCGTGAGGTTACCTATTACTTAAATGGTATGAGGTCGAATTTTGCTTATTCTCTTTGCTTGTAGTATAAGATGATTCATGACTTTCAATCCTAATGTCAAGGTAGTCACATTTCAGACAAACTGATTCGTAAACCAAATGAGCCATTTGAATGCAACCAATCACTAAATTAGGCATTGCCGAGGCCTAAAAACAGTTTGAGATTAGCAATTTTGCATGGCTAGTTTCATATGTGATTGCAGCTGTGGAAACATCTTGATAGATTTAGTCTAATGACATAGTTAGTTTCAGAATAGTGTTATTAATATTGTCAATAGTTGTTGTCACTACTATATATATTTTCATTAGTAACACTATGATTACTGATGCTTGCCTATAGTGCTATGTGAAAGATAACACTTGCAATGTGATAAAATTGTTAATTAAATCATCTCCATATTACAGTTATAAAAATTTTATGTCCATCTTTTTATATTCATTGATCGCTTATGGAATGGTTTTCTTCATCTCAGATCCATTTCCTAAATTAAGAGCAATACTGAGACTAAAGCGGTCCTTTCCCTACTACTTGTACCACGTCTACATTCCTGGTTCCATGTTAGTTATGCTGTCGTTCACAACGTTCTTTATTCCACCAAGTGCAGTACCAGCTAGAGTGACGTTAATCGTTACCAACTTTCTATCGACGATGTTCATATTTGGTAGCACAGCTTCACTAATTCCAAAAAAGCCATACATCACTGCGATGGAGATTTATTCACTTATAAACATAGTCTTCATCATTCTCGTCATGGTTGAATATATTGTTGTTCTCAAATTTAAAGCCTTGAAAAATAAAAGATTATCAGTAAGTAAGCATTTTCCTTTTTGTACGAATACACAATTTTTTGATGAGCTTCATTATTCTTAATATGCTTACTTTGAGCCTAAAATTGTTCTAAACAAATTCATAAGCGATAGAAGGTACAAAGAAGTTCACCTGAAAACCAAAGGAGAAGAATTGGAACTTTGTTAATGTGTTACTTCAATATAAAAGAACAATGAGGACTGAACATATCATAACAGAGCAATAAGTATGGTAGCTATAGTAGAAAACTTAATTTATTACCAGTGGAACTTAGTTGTTTTTTTTGTCAATAAAGATCAATTGAGGCGTAAGTTTCAATGAAATTTCAGTTTTCAAATATTCTTAAATTATTCTTAAAGTTTGAAACTCAATGTTCTTATAACCAAGGGCGGGCTAGCAAACATTTCCAGCTTGATGGAGCTTAGCTGAAGAGGAAACATGAGGTGTGATCTTTATGGAGAGTTAGGGCCCATGAAAACAAAATACGGGTGGTTCCGTGATGCAATCGCAATCTAGCTTCCTTTGCCAATGCCTATAACCTATATTGTTATAAAAACGCGCGCATTATTGCAGGTAAAACATATTTACTAAGTAATAAAAATATTTTTCAGCTTATATCAAATGTTTATATATCTCTAACAGCAATGTGATGAATAATATATGGGTCTACATTTTCAATAAAAAATGTTAGGTTCATCGAGCATAAATCAACACTCGGTTTTATATCAAGACACCTTCTAAACCTAAACCATTTGTAGAAATATGCCTAAAAACATCTATCAACGATTTAAACCAAAACTAAACTTTTCTCTCTACTGCACAATATTTGTTGCAATTTAAGCTTGAAAGATTAGCTAGAAGTTGTATGAAGTTTCATCTAAAAGATAGGAATGCCAATCTTCCAATTACAGGTGAAATGAAGCTAGTAGTAGGAGTAGTAACATAAATTTTCCAACTGGCGGGCTGGCTCTTCCGATGAGGGGCAAAAATTTGGTTAACAGGGTACTCTGAATGCCAAAAATCTCCAAAAAATCGTTGTTTTTTACTTTTCTACTGGGGGCTGGCATAATCCAACGGTGGTTATAACCTCCTAGTTCTTGCTTGATACTACCCCTGGCTTGCAGTGGGAAAATTCCACGACAGGGTCTTGAAGTTCACCATTAGTTGGCTTATGATTGCTCACTAGCAAGTAAAATATTTTTGCAATTTAGTATTTTGAAGCCAAATTGCTTTGTCTTCATTTGCTGTTCGCTGTTATTTTAAGCAGGTATCAAATTACAAACTGCATTATTTTCATATCAAAAGCAGAATTTTCATCTTTCAAGCAAGGCAATATGTATTACTAGGTGAATACACTAAGTTACATGTACAATTACGAGTAAGAAAAGTGCCTCACCCCGTAGCTATCAATTTGCTTCTACGTTACCACCTATGGGTGGTTGTGCAATAGTACAATATGCTTTGCTATCTCTTCTAGAAGTCAAGTACAGTATCTGATAAGACAGATAATTACAAGATGGCTGAATGGCATGAGAGACATGAGAAAGGAAATGAAATGCAAATCCATAAAGACAAAGCGAAGAAAAATGGGAATATTCTGGATTCAATTGCAGCGTTCCTCTTTCCAATATCTTATTTCATTTGTTTAGTGTCTTACTTTGCAATTTACATGTGAGAAATTCCATAAATCCTTGAGAGCAAATTCCTTTTCCTTTGTAAAAAGCTAATTACGGTTGGTAGAGGAGAAGTGATGCTAGTGAGTATACCAAAAAGGTCAAACTATATTAGTTGGAAAAGTACAATTCTCACGCAACTAAGTCTGCATTTTACATGTGAATCCAAAATAGAATTCCGTCTCAATAAAATCTAAGCCGCTAAAATGTGTAATATATGCATTGCATCTGTGCAGAGGCGATGCACTCCTTTTAGAAGAATAAATTTATAAGAATATAAGGCTGAAGGATTGCTGACATTTAAGAACAATCTAATAATAATGCAAAGGTCAACTTTGATGAAGACGTAGATTTGAGTTACTATAATACCTCGTTTAGGCTTCAATCTTATGTGGCTTTCGCATAGGGTATAATGTACAGCACGTGTTAGTAAGAGTACTTGTAAAATGGAAATCAAGTGTAGACAAGGAAGAGAACATTTGGACAATCTTAATGGACTTATCTAAAGTGTTCGATTGTATTAGACATAACCTTCTTTTAGCAAAATTCGATGCTTACGGATTGAGCCGTGATTCACTACGCTTCATTTACAGCTTCTTAGACAATAGGCATCAGAGAGTTAAGATTAATAGGTCATTTACTACCTATAAAATACTGTCTCTTGAGGCTCCACAAGGATCAGCTCTAGGTCCCCTGTTATTGAATATCTACATAAATGATTTGCTACTCTCTTTGAAGAAAAAAGGTATCTACAGTTACGTAGATGAACTACCATGTATGCGCGTGATAAAACTCTTGATTCTGTAATCAAAAGGCAAGAGAGAGAATCAAGCATATTAATCCAATGGTTCAGAGATAACATTATGAAACTGAATGCAGATAAAGGCCACTTATTCATACTTGGAAGAAATTCTAATCAGCAAGCTACAGTAAATATAGGGGATTCTGTCATAGGAAATACTGGATAAACAAAGTTACTAGGCGTTGTGATTGATAAAAGCTTATCTGTGATACGCATATCAACAAATTTTCTAAGAAGGCCGGTAGCAAACTTCTTGCCCTCGCTTGCAAAGCAGGATACATAGACCCTAATAAGTAAAGAATCTCAATGAGAACTTTAGTAATCAGCCAGTTCCAGTACTGTTCATTAGTTTGGATGCTCCATAGTAGATACTTGAACAATAAGATTTAAAAAATACATAAAAAAGCCTTGAGAACCTCCCACAAGGATTATCAATCTATCTTTGAAATTCTGGTAGGAAAGGATTGCTCAATTAATATATATGTAAAAAATTTACGAGTTTACGAGCCCTTATGACTGAAGTGTTTAAAACAAAAAAAACCTAAATTTACCTACATGAAGGAGATTTTTTGCAAGCGTCTTATCTTTGATAACCCGAAAAACAATGACGAAGTTTTATCTACCATGATAAGAACAGTGAGTTCCGGAACCGAAGCTGTCAAATATAGAGAACAACGTCTTTGGGTAACATCACCTCAGCATAAAAGGAATGCCTAATTAATGAGCTAAAGAATCATATCAAAAATTTAAAGGGTGCTGACTGCACAAGCAGTTTATGTAGAGTATTTGTACCGCAACTAGAATTTCTGTGATGAGATTTTCTTTATGATTCAGACAACTATATCAGGCATATATTACGTCTTGATACCATTATTCGCCGTTTGTACCTATTTAATCTGAAGTTACTTAGTTCTGGTATTTAATATCATTTACTCTGTATTTACCTTTACAAGTTGGCTTGGAATAGCTGTCATTAATACAAGCAGGGCTATGTAACGCCAATTATAAAAAATAAATTATTATTGTTATTTTGTTGTGGACAAATCCAATACTTTTGAACTTTTGATTACTTTCTTTTGATATTTTTAATAATTTTTGTATTTTGCTCTGGTGCACCTTTTATAAGCTTCCTAGAACTAGCGAGGTTTGCAAGTTGATTTTATAAGTTGTTGATTAATAAAAAGCATAAAAAAATTAATATTATTATTATAGGCTAACTTCATGCAGTCGATGCAACATTAGCTGTTCTGATCCACTCTTATTCTGCTTTCTCCTTCACGATAGAAAAATGTACCGACAAAGATGTGTTTTAAGGCAAAGCTCTTCTTTGGCACCTAAGAAGAGTCTTAAGCTCGAGAATAAATATATACATATACACACACACACATATATA
>WIPJ01067793.1:108435-139832 GCA_018155075.1 Cassiopea andromeda
TACTTTGCAAAAAATAATTGAGGAGCACTGACTAAGACATAAATGATAAAATATACAGTTTCCAATATAACTCTGCAAGAAAATACAATATCCACTGTTCTGTCCATTATGTTTTGCTGCTTAGAATATAAGCCAAGCCTCCTTAGCATAAATAAGTGATTCATAATATTGTAATTGAAATCCAATTTAGTATTGCACTGCACACTAAATTCTACAATACAAAAGTAGGTCATGAAACAATAATTCACATCCTATTCAGTAGTGAACTAAATACCAACAATTTGGACACATATGTGCTCCTCAACAAACCAAATCCTAGTGATTCAGCTCAAACACTTTAACATACAGAATTGGCTTATGAAGTTATAATTAGAAAGTCATTTAGTATATGGATAAACCCCAAGAATTACTATAGTATGTTCATGAAATGGTAGCCCTAAATAAGGAGTGCTTTCCAAAGAACGAAATACATACTACCCCCCTGAAAGAGCCCCATGCCCCCAAATTCCACTGATAAAATAACAGCTCAATAAATCCAGCCCCTGGCAGCTGATCTCAGGAACTTGAGTTCAATCTGCCTTTAACGGTCAAAGGTCGCCAAGAACAAAAGGCGAGCGGATATCAGAAGTTACTATTCCAAAATGATGGAAAACGGCAAAAGCGCTTACAAAACGCCAAAATAAATGCAAAAAGAGTGTTCCTGTTCCTTGGAACATGAAATACAGCAAGGGACATCACACGAACAGTGGAAATCTGCTCAAAACAGCACAGATAGTCCAGCGGTTACTCAAAGTGCTCTACATAGGCACGGACACAAAATACGGAAAAATTAATGACACCGACACTGCCTAACGGCAAAGACAGAACTCAAAATATCTTAGTTTACCTATTTATTTTCTATCTACTATCGAAACCGAGTGTCTGGGCAGGCCGAGCAAAGACACCTAACTATATGTAGCACACAGGCAAGCAGCTCTAAGCCACACGCAAAATCTAAGCTAAATATAAAGGCCTCAAGCATAATCTAAGCTAAATACAAAGAAGCACCCGTCCTAGAGCTATTTTAATTATGAAGAATGAACTCACCTTTACCAGACAAAGTGTGACAACAGGAGAATGAATCAAACACAATGGAGCAGCAGGAAATATCGCATCTCAAATCACTCATTGACGACAAAGTGAGTCACGTACCAAAAATAGAATACCTAAATGTCATATTGCCAACGTAGAACATTCAGTTTTTCCACGTATTAGCTATAACGGCAATACATCTCGATCAGCCATATGACACGGTACTATCCCTCTTTCTCCCAAACGCGCCCCAAAATCAAACAATCCTTTCCAGGATGCACAACTACGGCACACAAGAAACCCCTTGGCGAATTTTGGGGAGAATAGGGCAAACGGCCCGGGAAGAGTAGGACCTCCAAACTCACCTCATTTGCATATCCGCATATTAGTATATAGTGACTACCAAAAGCCCTCTTTACACTACACAAATTAACCCGGGGCGAACCCGAGTTAGTTTAGCCCAGGGCGAAACCATGTTCTGTTTACACTGCGAAAAAACTTAAAAACTCTTATCTACCTTCCAAACAAACTGTCAATACCACCAACTTTCTTGCTAGAGAAAATAAAGGGATGTACCTATAGTTTGGCCATCTTCTCGTAGATTCGCCTTTTTTGAGCAAATATCTAACTGCTGAAGGATCTTTTCGTCAACCTATATTCTTATCTGGAGGACAATTGCCTCATCAGTCCAAATTGAACTTCTTTCAACAGAGTCCGTACTCATTTTAACAAGATGTTTTCGAATTTCAATAGAGTTGTTAGTCTACAAGCACAATCAGTAAAAAACTGTTGAATCAAAGTGGCGCACATGGCTACAATTGCAACTTACAATACGCATGTGCGAATAGTAAAACTGCCCCGGGTTCGACCCTGATGTACATTTACAGTATGTTTAAAGCAACTAACCCGGGGCGAACCCGGGGCAAACTCACCTCTGTTGCAAGGTCAGTATAAGGTGGGTCGAGCCCGGGTTAGTTGCGTTTACATCACAAAAAGTTTAACCCAGGTTAAAATAATCCGGTTTCGCCCCGGGTTAGTTTGTGTAGTATAAACAGGGCTAAAGTTTCTTTTCTACAGTGCTTCCAACTGTTGTGGGATGATATTGTTAACTAGGGTGACTGGCGAAACCTGTGTCTCTTTAGCATACTAACATTAAACTCCCGAAATGCTGATTTCAGACTGATAGTTGATGAGTCTGGTATGCAATTCTAGACTTGGTTTGTTTCAAAATACACAGTTATTAATAAGAAACATGTCTAAGAAACATGAGGGTGAAATAAGGTAAAAATTGAGAAACATTTAAGATACATAGGCAGGCTGAGATTCAAATAATAACTTGCACAAACTGCTTTTACCAGTAAATTTTTGATCAAACTAGCAGGAAAATAGAATGAGAATCCATTACATGCCTCACATTACCTGAGCATCCTTGTTCTTGCATCACAATTACCTAAACTGGGTTGTTATTGTCATTGGAAGTCTTCTAAATGTTAGGAAATAGTTAGGAAACAATTTAGGCTGGATTTGACGAAATGTAAAGAAACATCCAGGGTGAAGCCAGAGAGTCTGTCTCTTATTAAAGCAAAACGTAGATCTGCAAGATTAGCACAAGAAGTTAAACTCCACAGATATGCCCCCCAATGGCTTTGGTATCGCAAGGCTTGAATGGTGCTTTGTTCATCTAATTTCTAATTTTTCCTCAGATTCAGTGAAGCATAGAGTTCTAGATTTCAATGGCAATTTCATAAACCAGCGGTTTGTTGTGGAGTGGAGTTCAAGCAGAGAGGAAGTGCATAGCAATTGTCAAGAGATATTGCAATCACACCCATATGAAAGTTACAGTAGGTGTTGTTGAATATTTGCAAGTTATTACTAAATGACATTTTTCTTCGATGTCCACATCAGCCATCTTGAGCTGCCTTAGTATGAATTGAGTTAGCAAATGAAATTTGTATTTAACAAAAGCTAAATATATAGTAAGTAATCTCAGGGCCGCACATCGATTCTGAAAGAGCGAGCATCAAAGCTTCCAAGTTTTCAGGACATTTCATATATGAGGTATGGCGCCATATTCTCAAACTGTTTAACCGTTAGCTCATTGTGTGCCAATTGATACAATGTATCCGCAATTTATGATTACGTTTCACTCACAAGGCTTGGTAAGATAGTGAAACTTTCAACAATTGAAGAGTCAGAGTATTGGTAGAATTGGGATCAGGAAACTAATCAACCTATAGAATTATTAAGAAGGGTCTGTAGACCGTAGGATGTGGCTCTTTCAACTTTAGAGATACATTTTTTCTAGATAAACAACAACACACGATTTTTCATGTAAGAAAGTGGTTTGTAGGAATTGAATGCTCGACTACTCAGCAAGATAAAAAAGTTCAAAACTGCATTTATGAGACCCAAGAAAGTGAACAGTCTCAAATGCGTTCTAATTGCTGGAAAGTCCAATCATCCATGCACGAATTGTTGTACATGTCAGTTAGCTTCTCTTCAATAGTCTATCCTCTATCACTATAGTTTGTCAATATTTTAGGTGTTGCAGCAACCTTTTGTCTTTGCACTAGTATACATGCTCAAGCCATCGAAATTTGAAACCCATCTGCGAAGAGAGTCATAAGAACGTTTTGATACTGAAGCTTGAAAAAGCTACGAAACTGTCAAAAGATGACTAAAGAGTGAGATTGAGAACTGAACACAGATCGAGGGCTTCCTTTATCATATTAGTTCAGTTCATTCACTTGTGTATTGATGTAGACTAAGCTGAAAACTGAGGGAAGTTGTGGTTTTGATCGCAATATTTACAGTTCATCCTGGGATTTTAGTCCTTATTCTCTTGTTGGGATGTTACAAACAATCGCTTGAGTAAGACCATGGAAAATATGGTCTGCCAGAACCCCATGACAACAGGATACAAAGCATTTAGCATACGGACGCGGTGTGAATCTTTATGAACTGTGAAAATCCAGTTATTATGGGCCCAGTGCGCATCTATTTGATTGCCCATTATGCTGTAACATGAAAAAATCATATAACCTAATTTTTTTGTTGTCATCACTTAAAGCACTGGTCAACATTAGATTTAGTTTCTAAGTTTTCTAAACTGAGTTAGGACCATTTTAATGTGCTGAATCCATAACTCACATTGGTTTTCGTCAATCGGGTCAAATGTCTTAGATATTATTATATAATTTTTAGCTCGTCTTGCGTGCACAGACGGATATCATTCCCTAAATACTTTGAAAGTCACTACTAAGGCACTGAGGAACATTTGGTATAATAAGCATGCATGGGTGATTTTGTGGAATAAGAGGTGATGAGCTTTTTGCTTGGAAAGTTATCCAGGTTTACCAATCATGCATGCCTTTAGTGGATGTGGGACAGTAGAGAACGATTGTACAATTACAAAACGAGACAGTGGGTTGCAAGGAAAGAACTAGTACCTCGCAGAATAAGGAGGCCCGTCAAGGAACTCCCTTTATATAGTGATTATATCTGGTATCAAGGATTTTGAGGTACAATCCTACTGGCCAAGTACTGCTAGATAATAAAGAGAGGTATCCATGTCTACAGCTGCTCATTGTAAGAGCCTTATGATGCACAAGCTGAAGGTCTGAGTTGAGAGCAATGCCAATGTAACATGCAATTTACCTGTAGCTTCTATAAACATTTGTACACTAATGAAATATTTGCTTATTATGTACTGAGAGCTAGTAGAAAGCAAGTATATGTCTGCTGAAGTTCATTCCATGTGAAAAATCGTGGCCACTGGTGTCAGTGGATGAAGTGCAATTAGAGAGAATATCGATTTTTCAAAATCAAATTGGGGAAAAAGCCAGACTAGATAGAGAAAAGTAGATGTGAATAGGAAATTGCCTGCCGAAAGCTCATTTACCGCAAGAATCTTAATTTCATAGCTTCAAAAAAAGAATATCAATCAGTGATATAGTATCAACTCTATTTATTGTTGACTATTTCGTTTCAGATTTTCACAGTTGTGCACAGTGAAAGAATGGCTGCGTCATCGGTAATTGCTATGTAGGTTGCTTACTTTACCTTATTTTTTGTATGCTATGCAGACATTTATTGCATTGAAAATACTTTTCATACAATGCCTACAGTACGTAACTATAAGCTAGGGAAATATTCTGATTGAATGATACAGTGTTATAGCAAGAGACGGCACTTTAGCAAAGTACTTATGTTGGTTGATGATCAATGTTTTTGGACATGCTTTCTCATACATCTTTACATTGCAAGACTTTTTATAAGAAACATATTTGTAAGAAGCAGAAGACATCAAGTGGACAAAAATTGTAAACAATTTTAAAAGGGCGGCGGGCGGGCTGAGCCTCCAATGTTAGCTTTGAAAAACTGTTTTAAATAAAACTTTTTATTAAAATAGAAGCAAAATAGAAACAACATTTAGTACATCGAACCTTCTATTTGTTGCATGAAAGCTCCTGAGAAAACGTTTGTAAGCATTTGCGGATGAGTTAAACCAAGATATTAGGAGGCAGCGATGCTGAAAGTAGCAAATATTTCTTATAAAAGAGTGTGTATTTAATTGGAGAATAAACAAGTGATACAATTACAGCAGCTTGAAGTGTGCCAAAATATTTCATGACGAATTCTGTGACTTCCTGTGATTGCAAAAATGCCTGTGGTTTTGTGATTGTTCAGTGATGCTCTAATTGCCTGTGAATTCTTGTGATTGTAAAGATACCAATCATTTTTTCATAACCATATAATTGCTTGTAAACTTCTTGTGCTTGCAAAGATGCAAGTGATTTTTGCCATGTGAATAAATGTGTACAAACAACAATTGTTCTGCTCTGGGCACAAACGGAGCAGGTATTCTCATCAAAATTTGCATTAGCTAATAGTCTATGAATAAAATCTACTATATTTTGCAATAATGTTCTGCTAAACAAAATAACTGGTGAGCAGCCTTTGAAAAGTTGCCATTTGCACGAATACCGAACATTCGCCTATGCCAAAGTAGAGCAGTTACTCGCTGTTACTTGAACTGCCATTTGAACAAAACCTCCTGTAGTTGTTAACTGCGATCATTCTCCATAGGCAAGAGTATTCTAAGTGGATCATCGGGTAGTTTAGTGAATCTCGTTGCAATTATTTCCTATTCGTTATACGGAATGAGTTAATGGCTTCTCAATTTGTATTTTCCAGTTGTCAAATTATTTGCTTTGTTTTTGCTACAATTCCTGGTAAGTATTCATTGGAGATTCAAGTACATACTTTCATCTAATATACTGCAAGCTACCCGAGGTTTTAAGATTATTTTGAATGCAGAGCGGAAAGAAATCTTTATAGCAGTTTTCACACACAATACCAAAATATAACAAATCCACCAGCATTAAGATATTAGGTTCCTAATAAACACCCCAGCTTTTAAACTTCTCAGACTCCCTACCTTCCTTCTGCTTTCATTACTAAAATATTGGGAAAAATGTCCTTTTCTCTCAGCATTCTTTGTGCTTCTCATATTTTCATAGCATTTATCCCAACCCCTCCACTTCTTCAAACTCTCTACCGATTAGACATCCAGGATTACTATATTGTTTCACTGTCTCACTTTTGAAATATTTGGCAAACTAGGGCAGAATTGTCTTGCAATAAGACAACTGAAAAATGTGCTTTAAGATGAGCTCCAAAAATTTCAAACGTGAGACAGTGGAACAATATATTATTCTTTATTTTGGATGACCTATATTATATACTCCATATGTTTTATACAATGACAACTTTGGATTCAAAATATTTCCTTACGATTCGAAATACTCTTTTATTCTTCTTCTAGTAACTAGATTTTTATGATATCATTTGCAAAATTGAAGAGATAGCCAGCACAATCATGTATAATAAGCAACTTTTACATGTCACATGGTCATTACGTAATTTTACCTCTGATTGGCTGACGCTCAATTGGAGGGCAAGCGGCGAGAGAAAAGTATATGGCCTACAATAATAAAGTATTCTTTTATGATAGTCCTTGATAAGAATGGTAAATGTATACTTTATTCACGAAGTGATTTATTTACGATTTTGTAATGCACGCAGAGGTGTGCTACATATAAATTATATCTGCGAAAGACTATCTACCCCAGTGTCTCAAAGAATCTAAAAGCCCTTCGTAGTTCTGGTCAGGTATAGTATGTAATAAAAGACTATATAAAATCAAGAAATAATATAAATAATGAGAGAAACATAGCAAACAATTAACTAACGACCAACCAATGCTTCGATTGTTAGGAGCATGAATTTAGATGATCGCATCATCTCGAGCCAAATATGATTGATTTCTTGTAAACCGCACGCTGAAGGTATGCCAAGGAATATTTGTGGAGCGTCGAAAACTATCCCTGTGCAGTACAATCCAGTTTTACAAGCCAAATACTCAAGAAGTTACACGCCTCAACCTTTTCTATCAGTTTCCATGCTGAACTCCGCAAATAGAGCTTTGTGCACTCCGAGATTTCAGGCCTAAGTACATGGAATGCACCTTCGATATCAACTAGATCAACTATTCGGTTCTATTGTTCATAATCTTGCTTCTGTCTTCTTGTTCTTCGTGATCCTAGGTTAAGTCTGTCCAGTATAATGATAAAACAGAAAGTTTCACCTTTGATATCCCTTCTTGACTGCATTTCTTGAGTTGATGTACGGAGTAGTCTTCAGCTTTAGATCGTCAATGCTTACGCTCGATCGACTGGCAACAACATACCATTCCTCCAAGCAGATATCAACATATTCCCAACTATATCACTATCGAGACGTTTTTACTAAATTGCACATGACACAAACCAAACAAAACAAACAAAATACCGATAAATAGAGCTCACTACTTCATGCAATGTCTTCCCGCTGCTTGCCCTCCAATTGAGGATCCACCAATCAGAAGTTAGATTACGTAATGGTCGTGTGACATGTGAAAGCTGCTTATTACAATACCGGCTCGAAGCTCAACATCTTCATCTCATTGCAAGTGAAGCAACATTCAGAATAGTACGCATAACTAGATTATCTAACCAAATTAATTAACTTGCTTAACTAACTAAAAATCTGATGCATGAAATATTTCTCTACAATTCCTGCTGATTTCTTACATAAATCTTCAAAATGTGTTGTCTATAATTGTATTTCGTACCTCGGCCATTTTAGTTAACTTAGCCTTCATTGTACTCTAATGCTTTCTTCATTACCTGAAAGTTGTCTTTACATTTTAATCATCTTACAACCCCAATGAAAAAGCTTGCCTGCTCATATTCTTTTGGAAGAGATCGTTTAACTATGGCATTACTCGTAGACTAGCAGTGTTTTAGTCTCTTACCATACTGTACGCTATCGAAGCTCTAACCAGTTGCTTAACAGTATCATAGACAGTTGAATTGGAATGGGGGGCATGGCTGTAGAAGCAACGAGCCAAATGGGCAGTGTATAGTACTACAGTACACAACCTCAGTAAATTATTTTCTAGCATTGCCCTCCAGCCCCACAGTCTACAGACCTGTTGTAGGGCTGAATCTTTTCTGAAAACGTCACACAATTTTGCCAATTGATGGTTTAGAATCGAATGTTGAAAATGCTTCAGTTTTATTGTTTATGTCTTGTAATACAAGCTAGAAGGTCTTGTGAAGTACATTTCAATCTAGTTATGCCTACTCTCAGGTGCCAAATTTCAGAATTTTTTCCGACCCCCCTGTCTATTAGAAGCCCCTTGTTTATTTGAGACTAGAGAGTACTATTCTGATTTACAGCTACTACAGCATCGGTGCAGATGTTGAGGAATCTTACCAACGGGTATGACAAGAGAACTCGTCCATTCTTGAATGGTAAAATTGACGTATATTTTTATTTCATTGCAACTGTCTATGGAGTGGGGATAGTAGCGGTTATCATATATCCACCTTTTATGAAAGCCGTTTGAAATCTTTTGGCTTGTCAATAATCATTTGGCCAGTCTGTCGTCACTTGCTTGTCGGAAATCATTTGTCTTGTCGGTCATCATCTTGCTTGTCGGTCATCATTTGGCTTATCGGTAATCATTTAGCTTGTCGGTAAAATTTGATGTTGAGATCATTGCTTGGTTGTAGTTCTGGGAAAATTAGTAGCCTGTCGGAAAATTTCGTCTGCTATTCATCCTCCTCCATAAATTCCTTCGGCACGCCACTGCTATGAAACATGAGGATAAGTTGCAGCACATTTATGAGCTATAATTTGTAGCTTCAATGCTTTTTAATTACTTTCCGTTTAGGTTCCTTCTGTTTTAGCTTTAGATGTTATCTTATTTAATTTATCAACATATTCATTCCATTAAAATGGAATCTTTATTTGTTATGGCTGCCTTTAACATTGCCTTGACAAAAATAGCAAATTGAAATTCGGTTCATAAACACCACAAGTCAACTGCAAAGCAAAAATCCAGAAAAATGTACAAAAGCGTCATATTTTGGTTCATAATTGAAAACCTTATTAAGAGGATATTGGTAAGGGTTTAGCATAAGACCATTCTCAAATGCGAACCACAATGTAAGTTATCGCCCTCAGGATCGGACTTTAATTCAAGATTAGAACGTATAGGAACAATGTGTTTTCGAACTTCCCTGATCTCTTTATCTCATTCCTATTCTTAGGACCAACAAATGTGTCTGTGCAGATTGCTATGATTGCACTTGGACCAATCAGTGAAAAGGAACAGGTAGTCAACGCAGGTTATATTAACAAATGGGCAATTTATCCTTTAGGCTATATGAATACCTGAATTTTTGAAATAACAGCAGCTTAGTGATGCTGTAATGATGTAATGAGCTTTGCACTTTTACTTGGTTGCTGGGATTTTTATATTTATTCATTGCACACTACAGTTATCAAACTCAATCATTACGTTTATGGACATGAAAGTGTGGACATGAGAGCTACTAAAACATACCTGCTATACGAACTTGCACTTAGACCCTCCTGGTTATGATTTATTGAAGTCATCACTGCTCCTTGCCATGCGTATTAAAATTCACTTTCTTTCTTGCCTGCATGTTAAACTAACTTCTTCATAAATTTTCTTTTCACAGGTAAAAGTTTACCAGGTTCATAATTCGATTCAATTCAATTCAAATTCTAGTACTTACAGCATACAACAACATAAAATCATACACAATAAAACAATAAGCATAATTTAATAACACAACTAAGTATATTTCAAACAATGTAATAGAATTATTTTAGAAGGAGCTCTTAAAGTAGATAGACTAACGAGATTAGAGCCCCCCCTCCTAGTTGCTGTGCATAGCATAAATCAAAGGACGTTAGAGTTAACTCTCAGTATATCATTCACAGAGCGTGAAAAGTGACATATACCTCCGTCAATGGTGGAATGACCCAAGGCTTGATATTGGCCAGCATCAGCTGACTTTTAATATTGATCCTTCAAGTTACTTCTGGGTCCCAGATACTTTCATATCAAACTCAAGAAAAACTGAAGGCCATGGAACGATTACAAAGAGTTCCTCTGTCAAACTTGGACCCAATGGCTCTGTGTATGCTAGCATGCGGTAAGATTGCAAAACATTTTTCACTTGCCAGCTTCTGTTGGGTGTGTGTGATTACGGTATTTAACCATTGCTACAAATCACAGTTGGGCAACGTATTTGTTTTTTTAGTAAGTAATGTCGGGGAAAGGCCGTGGGGCCTATTACAAAGCCCCGACAAAAGAAAACCTGAGAAAATGAGGGGAAGTTTAAGTAGAAAGGGAGACAAGATCAAGTTTGTTGATGTTAGATTTAAAACATGACAAATTTTAGGAGTCAGGGAAAGTAGTGGCCCATGAGACACATTTCTATAATGCTGCAGTTAACCAAACCTATTTTCAACAGACTTACAAAATGATTGGTTTACAATGAAATTACACGTTTTTTATAGAAAAAAAGAAAATAAAGTTCAAATGGATAAAATCTTAAGAAAATCTCAAAGCTCAATTACAAAGCTTTAGTTTTTCGCTTGCCACAAATCAATATAATACCATTTTTACATTCAAAATGGTAAAGATAGAATTCAAATTTAAGTATTCAAGATCAGTAAAGAATGAGTAACACATTTTAGCCAGTTTGTTTCAGAAAAAGTTAAGAAAATTTTAAGAAAATCAATTTTGAGAGTGGATTAGAAAACTGAGGTTCAGACAAAAATGAGGTATTCATATAAAAACAATGTGCAGTTGTTTTACTATAATCCACTCAAATATAATTCTCAATGCATACTTACAGCTACTTTAGAGCATCAGTTGAGTTAGCTAGAAACCATGATTAGAGAGAAATATAACGAGTGTTTTTGAATCGTACTAACCAGGAAAGTCCAATCAGACAAAGCTGTCTATCATCCAGCCCAAGAAAGGAATTTTTGAAGTCCACGAAGAGCTAGATTCATACAACTTTAAACTTTTAGCATTATTATGATTACTAGACAGTAGCGTGGTAAGGGTTGCATCTTTGGAGTTGGGGCAAAGCAGGTTGGGGCGTGTTTCTGATGAAAAAGACAGAGTGAGGCCTAGAGAGAGAGAAGAAGGGGGTGTAAAACAGGATAGAACCAGGAAAGTAATTGAGGGCATATGAGTTTATCCCCTGTCAGAGAGAGCAAGCCTAAAAGACACTTCCTTTCTGGATAGAAAACAGCAGTTGCATAAATTGATTTGAATGTGAGAGCCATCAATAGATCTTTTCTACTTGTTAATTAAGAGTTGTCCTTCAGTTTATTGATTTTTTCGCAGACTTGAGCATTTCTCAGATACCACCATTGGGAGGGGCTGCCTCCGCCTCGCTCCTTGGCTTTGCCTCTTTTAATATAATATCTTCGATGTGTGTTTTCACATTTTGCTCGCCTCAAGAAATTGCTGGACGGATTTGGCCCTCTCTCTTTAGAAAGTTGCCTGTCCTTGGTAAAAGTTATATTTAAGATCGATTTATGTACAAAAAACATAATTAACTCAAAGTGAAATAATAATTCAAGTTATGTCCATTTTCCGAACGACAAAGAAGAATGCTTCACTTACTGCATTTGCTATATGAGATGAACTTAAAAACATGAAGGGAGTAGAGTAAATAGTAAAGAAGTCTCAACATCCACCATTGGAGCATGGCAATGAAAATATGCAATTGAAGGTAAGACTACAAAAAGAATTGGACAGCATCTGCGGTTGGATCTACTAATGTAATTGGAGTAACAAAGGAGATTGTTCAGAACTAACAAAAAGTACTTACATGCAACTAATAGAAATATTAGAGAAGATTGGTAGTTTAGTCATGTGTTTTTGCTGTCAGCCATGTTTTACTGTGCATACGTATAATTAAGCATGCGCCTGTTAGGTTATGTATGACGTGGCTTCACAAGTGATGTTATAAGGCGAGTTTTTTCCAGTGATTGTTGATAAGTATGGAGTCAGATGATAATCTTTTGGTATTGCACGGATCAATCCATAAAGCTATCCCAAAAATTGAATACATATTTTAAAATAGGTTACACTTAAGCATTAACCCAACCCATTTCGAAAAAGGTTGTTGCGCTGAATATAAACCATTGAATTCCCCAGTAAGCACCTAAATATAGACCTTCATTACATAGGCTATGGTCAACCCTGTTGTTTGTTATTCCCTAATTAAAATATACGATTCCTACCTCTATTAAAATGGCTATGCTTTGAGAAATTTATCCCAAAGCGATGGCAATGCTGCTTTGAGAGCTACTGATTAGAAAAAATCTAACCCATATTAGATATTCTTCGAAAAATATTTCGATATTTACTATAATGCAATTTGAAAGATGCAGAGTCCCATGTACTGCAGGTATGCCTGTAAAGCAGTTTTGCTAGTAGGAGAGTCGTCAGAGAAGCCAAAGTTATATTTATAGTAGCTATATGTCAATATTCATGAATTAATTTGCGTTAGTCAAATAACTAGAATAGCAAGGAGTGTCCTGCGATATCTAGTTACTTGACTGTCAGATTCAATATTGCTTGCGGTTCAATCCATGTAAAAATAAGAAAATGTCTACACCCAACCTCTTCAGCTTCTCTTGGACTTTACACCACTGATACATATCATCAAGGAACGAATAACCATCAAGTTTCAGTTCGAAAACAATGCGCCTTTCAAAGTTATGGAGCTTTATAATTTAGTCCTCTTTGCTCAACTTTTCCATTAAGGCGGCCATATTGAAGTTGCAAAAAGTACTAAAACTCATTTTGCACTTGATTGGTATAAGATGCAAGCTTGAAATCTGGCATCGCCTTATTTAAAAGAGTTTAAATTCAACATTGGATTCAAAAGTAGCGTATCTTCCTTCTTACTATGGTAACTGTTTCTATAGCTACTGCGTAGCAATTTATTTGGCATAGTTGATAAAACAAACTGTATCTATTGTTGCCCATCTAAGAACATAACCTAACATTGAGATGGTATTCTCAACATATTTTAAATGTACCTTTGAAGTTTGGGTTTGGCCCTCTCAAGATTTTTGAAGTTATCAGCATTTGAATATAAAGGTTTTTCACTAGCATTGCAAGTTGCAGTACGTTTCATCACTTAGCAAGACATTCTCTCTGTTGACTTAGGAATAAATGCAACTATGCCACCAAATAGCGTAAAAACTATGATCAACCTAAAGATAATTGAAGTTCATGTGCATTAAGGATAGAACCTCCTTAATCATTTAAAGAAGCCTATCATTTTTTAAGATTGTGCCTGCTGACATTATGTACTGGTGTGCATAAGCAAAAACTACAATTAGTGGGAGAACATCCGGTAAAGTACTGTTTATCTGGATGGCCTATAAGCACAGAGTTGTACGATTTGAAGATACTTATGAAAAATAGCCAGTCTTTGAGACAAATTATCGCACAGGGCTGGAAGCAAGAAGCACATCTGTTTATGCAAATTACGATTCGTCAACTGAATTTTGAAAGGAGTTTCAGATTTCCGACGTAAATTGTACTTCCATAATTGCTGAACCTATTGCAATTTGGATGATATGTAAATTTCAAGAAAATCTGAAGGGGTAGGGTGTAAAAATCACTTTTTTGGTCCCAATTTGGAATGACCATTGCATTAAATATCAAAGAAAAATTTCCTTGTTTTAGATTTACAACTCTATGTCACTGCAATATGGATTTAAGAAAATTTCCACATGATGAACAAGATTGCTCAATCGATTTAGAGCCATGTAAGTAAAAGATTGCATGAGTATGAGTACTTCCACAAGTGACGTTGTTTCGGGGAGATAATGAGGGCAAAGGCTAGTATACTTGAAAACTAGTTGCGCTCACAATTCTTGGTTTTATATCTTCCAATATTAGGTTGTGCTTCGAACTAAGTGCTTTGTCTTCAAGAACTTGATTCGAAACACATAAAACTTGTCATCCCAAACATAACTTTTCAATAGCGTCTTTTTCACAGGGACGAAAATTTATCCAGTAAAGAGTGCTTGTAGGAATATAAAATTAATAGTTGCTGGTTGTTGTTAAACAGTTTCGACTGCCAATATAGTAGCCAAGCTGCGAAAGAACAGCTATTTAAAGCAAATTCTGCTAGTAGGAACTTCATTTAATACATTCCAATTAGATGATTTTGACTATAGATGCATTTAATGGCAACGAGGTTTCTCTATACTGGAAGACTACAAATGAGCCAATTGATGGAATAGATCTTTCAACAGCTGGATACGAAGTTAAATCGATCAGAGGAGTCCGTGAGGTTACCTATTATCTAAATGGTATGAAGTCAAATTTTGCTTTGCTTTTTCTCTTCGCATGTAGAAAAATAATTGGTGACTGTCAATCAGCAAGTGAGAGTAGTCACAGATGCCGGACGAGAGGGGACAGAAGGGAGCAAGCACTCTCTGCCTCTCATTTGCGGAGCAGGGTTGAGCAAAGATATCCTTTTCGAATTGCAGTAGCTCGCTTTTCAAACGTTGATATGGTACAACAGAGATAAAAAGAGCTAGCCAAATAAGAACTGTTTGATTGGAAAAGAAAATTATCTATATGACTGCAAGAGATATAGTATCTGCTAAGGGATGGGAGGAAAATGCTCCATAGTGATGTCTTTGGAGCCTTAAATCTTCTCGTCTCGATTTGATGTCTACGGTTGTCGGTGCCTTTTTGCTCCTGTTGGCCTACCTTACCCCCCAATCATTCAGGTGTCACTGAAGATAGTCACCTTTCAGACACCCTGCTTCGTAAACCAAAGTAACCACCCTCAGAACACTTAACTTACACTAATTGAATGTAGTTCCATGTGTGATCTGCAACTGCAAAAGCTAAGGACATCATGATAGGATTAGTTTCAGAACAGTGCTATTAATACTTTAAATGGTGCATATAAGCGTAGGAGGAGGGAGAACGGGGCTGCAGCCCCCCCCCCATGTTGAGCAGAAATCAGTTTCATTAGGGAATATTTTCATAAAGAGAAATAGTATATTCGGGCAACTTTTCTGCCTGCTCTCCAGCTCTATTTGATATTTCGGGCAGAAAATTTACACCCCCCTAGATTTCACGTCCTCCTACGTCCATGATGGTGAATTATAATTACTATCTATATTCTTATATGAAACATAATGATTGCTGATGTTTACCTAAACTTCTATATCAAAGAAAGCACTTGCAATGTTATGATTATACATATAGACAGGAAGCTCTTCCTATTAATTTCCTTGTTTTTTGACGGAGCATCGAAAATCTTGTGAACATTTCACCTCATTCCTTCACAGCGCATTAGCTGGAACCTGAATCTCACAGAAAGGTAGTTACCACGCCCAAAATACTATCGCCGCACTCTCCCATAAAAAATCTACCCTCAGATTCTTTTCTGTGTCCGCCCCTACGATTCATTTCTAAGAAAGCCATATTGGTAAAGATTTCTATTTGCTTAATCTTCTGGCAATCGCAAATTTCTTTTCACATCATTCCTAATGAATGCTAATTGCCAAGCTCTAATTGACCTGATTTATTCGGTGCCCTTCTGTAGTGTAAACTATATATTGTTTTCATTCACGCTAAACTAATACAACACTGGCAAAAAATGAAAACGGATTGGAATTTAGCAGCTATTTCAACAGTATTATAGTAGTGTTTTTGCTATTCAATAAGATAAAAAATACTGCTAAATTTGTTTTTCTTTAGAATCAGCGCACCAAAACTAGATACAGTGGAAACCCTTTTACGGTCACCTTGTTAATACGATCACCTTGTTATTGCGGCCACTATTATTTGCCAGAAAAAAACGACCATTCATAGTCTTATAGAAATAACCTGTTAGTGTGGCCTCCCAGTAATACCGCCAACGAAAACAATTTACAGTCGCGAACAACAGAGTCCTTTACAGTTTCACCCCGATAAAGCAACCATTTATACTAGGTTCTAGGGGTATAGTTATACTAAAATCAAAAGCCATCTCATTCGCTTTATAATGGAACTTTCTAATTTCAAGCCCTCGTCTGTCTTGTTGTGAATCACAGGGAGATATATGCCAGTAAACAGTATACTTTTCAGATACTTTAAAAATATCTGCTATAACAGATGTTAATTATGTAATTAGCACAAAGCTTTTCAGTACGTTATTAAGAGTCTAAAGAGTCTAAAAAGGCCAACCATCCTCTGCAACTAATTACTACGGAACTGTTAGCCCTGTTCCTTGCTTTGTGCTTGCTATTACCAGTGGTATTCCATTTTGCTTTTTTGGTTAAATGGTGACGTTGCATATTTTAGAATTTTATCTACAATTCCAGATGTCTATTAAAGAAAATAATTGCTTAGGAATTTACTATTAGCCTCTATCCAATTAACGCCAGAGTTTGATCCTTCCTTGTTAATACGGTCACCCCGCTAACATGGTAAAGTTTTGGTGGCCAGTTGGTGGTCGTACTGTCGGCGTTTCACTGTATTTTTATGTGAAACTTGTCTCTGGAAAACAGTTTTGTTGACCAGCCATATTTTTGTAACTTGTCTTTTATGTCTGTCTGAAGGTAATCATGTGACTGTGTACTAACTGAACCGGTCGTGCTACGAAAAACTAGGTATCATTTGAAAAATCAACACTCCAGAATTGGCTATTGTGTATAAGACTTTATCCCAGAATAAACACAGTTTGACCAGTGTTGTTTATGTAATACAGTTATGATAATATTATTCCTTCTTTTCATGTGAATTTATTACTTATGGAATGATTTTCTTCTTTGTAGCTCCATTTCCAAAATTAAGAGCGACAATGAGACTAAAGCGGTCCTTTCCCTACTACTTGTACCACGTCTACATTCCTGGTTCCATGTTGGTTGCGCTGTCGTTCACAACGTTCTTTATTCCACCAAGTGCGGTACCAGCTAGAGTGACGTTAATTGTTACCAATTTTCTTTCGACGATGTTCATATTTACAAACACGGCTTCAGTAATTCCAAAAAAGCCATACATCACAGCCATGGAGATTTATTCACTTATAAACATGGTCTTCATCATTCTCGTCATAGTTGAATATATCATTGTTCTCAAATTCAAAGCTTTGAGAAACAAAACGTTGTCGGTAAGTGCAACTTTTTTCTAAGTATCTTGGCCAGAACTTGCAACACGCAGCAGTAAAGTTCCAAAGCTATTGATACTCTGTAACAATGTTACTTTTGCTATGAAAGTGTATGCATTCCTGTTCATACAAATGCCCAACTTTTCCATGAGCCTCGATAGTCTTAAAAAGTATCTTTATTGAGCCTAAAATTGTTCTAAAATTACTCATAAGCGGCAGATAGTAGAAATTCACTTGGAAACCAGGCAATAAAAATTCAGAACTTTGTTAATGTGTTACTTCAGTATAAAAGAACAATGAGAGCAGAAAAGATCATAACAGAAGAATAAATTTGATAGCTACTGTAGAAAACTTAACTTAATACCAGTGGATCTCAGTTGCTTGGCAGTGTTAATTAACCTCAAATAATAACAAGCTCAATTCTTAATAAAGTTTTAACTCTGAAATATTCTGTAAAAAAATGCGAAACAATGTATAAAATAGTTCGCTATGTTCCTATTTTCTTAATTTCTGTCACCGTCCCTTCGTTTTTTTGACAATTTCAACTGGTGTAGCAAACTTGAAGTGTTTTCACATTTTTTGATGCTATACAACTTAGTGATAGAGTTCACATTCTACAGGACTTTCGACTTTGTAAACAATATATCCAAAATTTCTCTATTGTTTTTCTTTTGTTATGTCTGTAACTTTTGAGCTTGTGTCTATTGTCAATGCCTTTACTTCTATTTCGTATGGAGTACATATTCATTTCAGTTGGAGGCTAATCCAGCTACAACTTGGTATAAAATTTGGTGGGATTTGTTTTGAAAAAGTACGGGTTTTCGGGCTTGAAAATCGGTAGGTTGTAGACAAATCAAGTTGCCCCGTCAAGTCGCGGATATGTTTTTCGCTTGCATTTTGCAGCAGCTACCATTTATTTTGTACTGCTTAATATCTCTATCAAATGTAATTGGTCCTCAATCTGTAGCATGGAAGTCCTCGCATGAACTAAGCGAATTAAGCTGTTTTAATCGCATTCACTGTGCATACGCCATTGTTGCGACTTTACGCATGCGTAAGCACAAGCCCTAAAGAAAGATCCAATAACACAAATTCCTATAAATCTTGTATTTGAATCACATTGCTTATTCATTTACGTTGATGTTACAATGTAAACATTGAGCCTTTTTCACTTTTTGCCCACCAAACAGAGGCAAATTTTCTAATGGAACAATCTGCGGATTTGTTTACAAAAATAATTCGCCAATCAGGTGCCTCTATTTTGACCTAGTGTCCTCATTCCGCCACTTAGAAATGGAGTTTCAGTAGGGAATGCCATTGCTTGCAATTTTTACCCCTCGGCAATAATCATGTTTATATACAAAGACGAAATTTTGGCCTCACCTTCACGGCTGTGTTTCTGTCGAATGCATCGCGACCCTAAGCTTTAGCACGAACTGTTTCAAAGATATTCGTCATGGAGCATGATACAAGCATAATCTATTATCTTACAAGATATTCACTGAGCTCTACTTCGATGCCTAAATCAAATCCCAAGTCTTTTTTGTGCAAAGTAGAACTGGAAATATCTCACGGTTACTGAGATAAAACACTATACTTCAGTGCTTACAACCAGGCAAGCTGTTACTACCAAGATGCTAAAGTTTGGATTTCACAATATACGGTGCAAATAGTCTCAATCTTTGTAAACTATCTTATGAAACGCCTTTGAATAGTGTAAAATCTTCAAAAATGAACTTTTTTCTCTCACTTGCTAGAGTTATTATAGCACCAACGAGGCCAATGTTTAAAGTTTTCTGTTGCAATATCCATAACTTGAAAACAAATTACAACATTCGGAACAATAAAGACTGCTGTGAGTGTCCTTTCTCACAAATCGCAAACATGTTCTTGGATAACTTCCGCGAATAACTGTAGCATGGAGACAAAGAGGAATTGATGTAGATGACTGAGAGTCTTGTTAATCGATAGCTGTTTACTGTATCTGCAGAAAGTTGCACGTACAGTCTCGAATTTTTAAAACTCGGAGCAAAAAGCTGTCTTACTGGTGATAGAAAATGCTATAAATGAAGATCTCAAAATAGCAAACAGCTACCTAGTGACAGAACTGTCACTAATGAAAATGTCTTAAAACATGCCATGCTTAAAACCAAGGTCAGACTGGTGAGATTTTCCAGGAATGCAGCTTAGCAGAAGAGGAGACATGCGATGCGATTTTTATAGAGAGTAAGGGCCATATAAAAACAAACGGCGGGTGACTCCGGAATGGATTCGCATTCTCATATCGCTTGTCCATGCCTAAAACCAATGTTCTTTTAAAGACTTGTATATTTTCGCAGGTCAATTAAAAGTAGCTTTTCAATGTTTTATTAAATGAATATATAATTCTCATGAAAATGAGATTAATACTATATGATTCCATAACTACAACAATCTAGAGACTTAATTTATTTCGGGTATAAATCAGTGGCCAGTCATTTTTTTATTATCATTTTTATTATTATTCAAATTATCATTTTTTTTTCGCAAAGAAAGTGCACTATCTGCCACGAAAACACGCTTCTCGGATGAATTCTCGCAACATTCTTGGCAGGAATCCGTCGATGATGATTCCTTTTGCTAGCAAATCAAGATCTTTCCCTATGCCTAGTGGCTCCAATGGCGCTGCCTCCGTTTTCTCAGGCTATATTTCTGTGTAACTATATCTAAATCACTTTTTCTTTCTTACTGCCTTTGAAATAATCATTGAAGAGTTAGTACCAAAGTTTTCTTGCGTCTTTGGTGAACGGCAGCCAAGATTTTGCCTTATGAGGAAATAGTGTGTTCATAGGCCATCCGTCAGCATCGTCGCCCAATTAGCACAGGGCAGCAACTCATTAAGTATCAAATAATTTGTAGGAGAATCTCATCTTTGATATAATAAATTTTTTACTTGCAAGAGGTATTTGGCATAAAATCCTGGTTAATAAATATGCTTGTAGAAATGATAGTCTGGACGACTCCGTCAGTTTTCAGTTGTACAACCACATCTACTAGCCTGGATTTCATGCCAAATAAAATGGCAAATTTTGATCAACAAGTAGAAAACACAATTACCTTTCCTTCAAGCATTTGCAAGTAAAATATTTTTTGGATCAAAGATGGGATTTTTGCGCAAATCAAATATTAATTAATTAAATGCTGCACTGCGCCAATTGGAGAACAACCATTTGAAAATGCCGTTGGTGTTTGCAAATTGCCGTGGAAAACCACCATTTGATGTTTGGGAAATATCTTACCTTCCGGTCGTCGAAGAAACAAATAAATTTAGATAAAGATTCTTCAATAAGTGTCTCAAGGGCAGCAAGGGAGACAAAATAATTCGGGTAAGCTAAAATAGAAATATAGCATCAGAAAATGGAACCTACGTCAATAGGGCGACAAGATCCTATAGTTGGCTTATGTTTCTTCACTAGGAAGTGAAATCTTGTTGCAGTTTAGTCTGTTGAAACTTTGAACTACAATAAGTAAATGAGAACAACTCAATTTGGGCCAAATTGAGTTCTCCTTCTTTGGTTCCTGTTGTTGTCTTAGGACTGCATCACATCACACGTTACTTTATTTTCTTATAATTTTCAATTGTATAACTAGATGGATCAACTTCTAATTTGCATATAAAATTGCGAGGTTTATTAGAATTTCCCTTTCTGTCTCTTCTAGAGGCTAAGTACAGTGCTTAGTAATAATGAGAATATAGAGATGACTACAAGACCTGAGAGATAAAATGAAAACCAAAATCAAAATCAAATCAAAGTCAAATCAAATCCCACCTTCTTCCATTTGGATTGTTTCTAGTTATAACACTTATTTACACCAACAATTTACATACAAGACTTTCACAATGCGCTAGAAAATATAGACTAACTAAAAAAATAGCAAGTTTATGCAAATGTGACACATACAATTCTTTCCATCCCAGTGTCGTATTTCCTTTTTAAACTTAATTATGGAAGCTGCTAATTTTATTTCATTACTTATTGCATTCCAGAAAAGACTTCCTCCAAATTTTTGAGAGCTTACTTCATGCTGATGAGAATTCACGGCAGGAATCTCATTTAATTCATTACTACGAAGATTGTATAGAACATCTTTTTATATAAAGAACCTCCATATTCATTCAGGGATTAGATTCTTGATTGTTATAAATATCTCAAGTATTTGCAAATTCTTTTTATGCATCGACTTTGATTTGTCCTTATCTAAAAGTTCTTCAAACGTAGATTCATAGTCTCCACATAAAGCTCTTAGTGCCTGTTTATGAGTCCTATTAATTTCAATACTTGCCCGTTGTTACAAAATAGCCAAATTAGAGGAAAATATGAAAAATTTGACATTAATATGAAGTTAAACATTAACTGTATTCTTTTCCCCTAAAAAAGTGGTAATCTTCCAAACGCATAAGCGTTTTGACTGACCTGCCAGCATAGTTCTTTAATATGATCTGCAAACTTAAGCGAATTATCAATAGTGCAAGCTTTACCTGCTTGCTTGATGGAATTAATAGCCCGTCATTATTAAGGCATAGTCTACTCAAGTCTTTTTGTCACAAAAACATAATTTGAAATTTTGAAGGATTGACTTTATGCCGTTGTCGGTAAACCAATCCAACATCCTATGCAGGTCACTTTCTAATCTAATCATGACTGCTTCAATCGCATGCATAAATTGTAGTGTCATCAGCAAAATTGCGTATCCCTGAATCCATTTCTATAAGGAAAAGGGCGTTGATAAAGATGTTGAAGAGTAAGAGTCCAAGAACGGAACCCTGTGGTATTCCAATCGAAATTTGCTTAGCTGAAGTGTTCGTATATCCCATCTTGACTCTTCACATTAGGTTTTGAAAGAAGCTGTAAACTAATTTTAGTGTATTCCAATGAAACCCACAAGTCTGAATCTTTGCTATAAGTAGATCGTTGGGCATATAATCATATCCTTTTCATAAATCCATTAAAAATTGTACCTTTTGTACGCCACCTTTCAAGGGATTTTGTCTTGATTTCAATTACTCAAAACAATGCTTATTGTGTGTTGCAACCTTGTCCAAGTCCAGAAAAAATGCCTAGAAAGTACTGAGTTATTTGCTCACTCATGATTCGCTCAACTATTTTGGACATGTTTTGGGAGTACATTGATATGCCTGTAATTTAGCTTTTGGTATTTATCACCATTTATGGGTTGCACTAACGTCAGCTTCTTTCAGTTTGTATGGAAAGTAGCTATTGTTTATAACTGCATTTATGCAGCTAGTTGAATATGGTCAGATCTCGTCTTTTGCATCCAGTAGAATTACTGTTGGTATATTGCCACTATTTGCTTTACTACTACCCAAGGCTTGTATTTTACCCAAAGTATCAAACACATCAGCATTATTCAGACTCTCCCTTCTATAGCAGTTATGCTCAGATGGTTCTTGTATCTTGCTATAACTATATCTATCCTACTACCTGGACTCAAATCAACCCTATTGCTCTAAAAAGATGAATTTAGACCTAGAGAGTCTGTGATGTTTACAAAATGGGAATTCAAGCATTTGGCAATAGCTTTGTCATCTGACATGACCTCAACGTTTTCAAAAAATATGAATTTTCCCCTCATCGAGTCACCATTTTGGAGAATATTGGGTTGAACGCCCTCTAACATTTTGTGTGGATAAAGTCGCGTTTTGCTTTTCTGTTCATACCAACAACCATACTTCTCTGTCGTTTGCGATTCTTATAATCTTCTTCACATTCAGACATATTTGTCTTCTTTTAGCCTGGTGCTTGTCATAGGAGCCAAAATGCGCTGCAACACCAAAACGTCATAGCAAATGGAAATGAAATGCAACTTCAGGACATGAAAAGAAATGAAAGACCTGAGAGACCAGAGAACCACATTGCGATGCAACCCCAAAACGTCAAAGCAACTGAAAATGGGAACATTGTGGATTCAATCGCAGCATTCGTCTTTCCAATATCCTATCTTATTTGTTTAATATCTTACTTTGCAACTTACATGTGAGATATGTCATAGGTCATAGGGTGACATTTTCTTTCCTTTCCCCTTATTGAGAGGAGCCATCCAGATAGTACGTAGGTAGCATTTTTAGAAATTTTGACCCTCCTCTTTCTCCTTTTACGCAAACAATGGTTTATAGATCACCCCCCAGGTTTGTGCAAGTACTTTCGAATATAGCCTTCCCTCCCACAATTAGGTTTCAGTGCTCGATCACTTTAATCCTACTTCTAGGCAAAAGTTAAGCAGAGTAAGACGAATCATGGCTTTTAAGAAGTCTTTTAAAACCACTGCTACTAACCACTCAAATTCTTGCCCCAAGTCTTCGAATTCAAATACATTCATGATTTCAACAAGCCGCAAGTTGAAGAATGTATACAAAAAAGTACAGTATTTTTGGTGTGCGAGGCGCATTGGAGCAGTCCTATTGCGTATGTACATGCTGGCAGGAACTCTCCTTCCCCCCTTAGTACGCAGACGAAAGCTTTTTCGTTTGAGCCACTCTCCTTTCTGTGCGTACGTACCATATGGATGGCTCCAAAGTCAATAGTGGTTAGTAGAGAAGGCGTAATGCTTGTGAATAGGCCAAAAGGGCCAGACTGTATTAGTAGGAAAAGCAAACTGCTCGCAAGACTAAGACTTGATGTTACATTTGAATCTAAATAGAATTCGATCTTATAAAATTTAAGCTGCAAAAATGTATACTATATACATTGCGTATATCGAGAGTTGGTATGCTCTTCTTATAGGAATAATGTCTATGAGAACATTAATTCTCAAAGATTGCTAACATTTAAGAACAACCTAAGTATAAGGAAAAGCTAAACTGTCATCAAAACGTTGAATTCCAGTATACCGTAATTACTCGAATAAGAGCCTCAACGCTTACTTTTTCCTCGTGCTTCAAAATGCGGCGCTTTTTCGAGTAATTGCGGTATTCAAGTTAGTATAATCCCATGTATAGGTTAACGTTGCGCGATTGATACAGTATTTAATCTTCCGCTCCGTTTATGGCGTTATGTTCTGTTTAACTTTATGTTGGCCTCGCTTGGTGGACCATAGATGTTTGGTTAGATTAGAGAGCACAAGTGATTATGTGAGTGTTTGCTTTGCAAAACTCTGTGTTTTTCTACTTCGTTATACTTCTCTGGGAAAAATGTGTCATGAACCCGTCACATGCTCTTGCTTTCTTTTATGATGAAGTAGGACATCGAAAAAGATGTGAATATGTTCCTTTGATTTTTAGGCAAAGTTACAACATAGGCACTTATGAATAATTTACAAATAGTTCTAAGTTTAAAAGTGCAGGAAATTTAAGAATATTTAGGCTCAGCAAAAGATGATGTATTCTTAGGAAAAGGGTGTAAGAGTACCAACTGTGAAATACTTATGATTTACATATTGCATCACGTTACGGAGGAGATCAATTACATATAAATATATAAATATGTAAATATGCAAATATGTATATATATATATATGTAAATATATGTATATTTACATATTTATATATATACATATTTATATATATACATATTTATATATTTACATATATATATGTAATTTGATATATATATATATATATATATATATATATATATATATATATATATATATATATATATATGAATGATCTCACCAAACTCAGCTGTCTATGGTCCTGCAATATGTTCAGGATTATGATCAATGAATCTAGAGAATTGGCTATTCAAAGTCCTTGGAAGCTGCAGCTCTTTCATAAAATTGACTGATATAGCGTTAAATAGCAAAGCCATAGTGTTTAGATTTTCACGAAACGTAGTGGCACAGACCCTTGACTTATTTCATTTCTTTCCAGAAATTTGAAACAACTTCCCTGCAATACTGACTTCATCACCTCAGTCCAATGCAATAACTTTCCAAGATCTGGTTAGGAAAACGCAGCTTCTGAAAGTTTTTTTTTCGGTTTACATGTCGTCTTTTGGCATTTAGTTTTTACAAGGTGGAGTTGATGGGTTG
The DNA here is from genome assembly GCA_018155075.1 of Cassiopea andromeda. Taxonomy (NCBI): domain Eukaryota; kingdom Metazoa; phylum Cnidaria; class Scyphozoa; order Rhizostomeae; family Cassiopeidae; genus Cassiopea; species Cassiopea andromeda. The sequence continues at coordinate 134,115 of WIPJ01067793.1, forward strand.
ATAGGAGACAGATGGAATTTGGGTCGAAAATTAGACTGTCCTTTTCCTTCGCAGGAAGAAGGAGAGCAGTGTAGAGAAACAATTCCATATCTCAGAGTGAGGAAGTTGTAATTCTATGCGACTCAATACGACCAGCTTTGCGTTACATCACACTTTGCATTACTGCTACTGCTATTTAAAGTGTGAATTTGATTCACTTGTATGCATGCTCCCGTATCTTAGTTATCATTAAAGGGCCATTCACATAATACGCCACACTAATTTCGACACTTCTAGACACTCACCCACCCCTTGTAACACTTTGTCACAAATTCAAAACTACCCACCCACCCCCTCAATGTGTGACGTCATGTTATGAATTTCAATACTAAAAATAATGAAAATTAAAAAGTGAAAATGGTCAAAATGGCACCAAAGTAGGATTGCCAGATTAATTTCAAATGTGGAGCCAAATTTGTTCTTAAAAAGGTCAGACTTGCTATTTTGAGACCAAAGATGGTAAATATCTAATTTTTAAATATTTGACATCAAACTCCAAAAACAGCCCACCCACCCCTTGCAACACTTTATCACAAAATTCAAAAGACCTCCCACCCCTTTGCATAACATAATATGTGATTGTCTCCAAACACTAGCTGGAACATAGAAATAGGAGAACTAGAATGCGTGCTTTATCACGTGATGCGTAATAACCATGAGGATTCATAATGGTACCAACACTTTGGCAGAAAATTACAGTTGATAGTGCTTCGGAGTAGTTTTTGTTGTGGTTCCTCAAACTGCCGTTACAAATCTAAAGCATCAATCTAAGAACTTGCGTGAAAACTTGAATATGGCAGTTTCTTGTGCAGCATTTGGCTGCGAAAATCGTTGGATTTCAAAGAAAGAGTTGCTTCCAGGACAGGAAAGCATTTCATTTCAGCAGTGAATAGGGCGGTTGTGGAGCGGTTGTAATTTCCTTATAGTACAAGATAGAATGTTATTTTTGAAGTGTCTCTAAAATTTGAATCCATATATATGAGTTGATTACAGTGGTTAGAGCGTCTGCCTCATAATCGGAAGGTCGTAGGTTCGAGCCATACCAAAGACCGAGTCATACCACAGACCTTAAAAATGGTACTCCCTGCCTTCTCTTCTGGCGCTCGATAAATGGGAAGGGAGTGGGGAAGTTAAACACGCGGAGCTACCAGTGGACCAGCCCCCCGCTGTAGCCTTCACTGCATTCGCGTGGCCTAGGGCTATAGAAACGGAGATAGGCGCCGCCCTATGCGCCATTTGGCACGGGAAGGACTTTGACTTAGCAATAAGTCACCTAATACATAAGTGCATTTTCAGTAGAAAGGCTAGCCTGATTTGTAGGACCATGAACCTCATGATGAAGTTCCACTTCGGACATCCATTAGCATACTTACTGTGTAAAGTAACTGCCTGGGGCCAAAACTGAAAAATTTCTCTGCATTACCCAAAATAAGATGGTTATTGCTAGCTGAAACATTGCTCTTGTTACTAAGTACACGCCTTGGCCATATATTCAGCAAGATGTTAGCCCAGATAAAAGTTCCCGAAAGGACCTTGGGCCCCTAACTTTAGGCAAAGTTAACTACATTTGCTTTCAAATCTTCGGTTGGAGCTAGATTCAAACATACATAAACACTTGATTTCAAATCAATTATGAACACTTGATTTCAAATTAATTGTGAACTCAAAACTAACTGCTGATGCAATATTTGTATAATAGGTTTCCACTCCAGAATAAAAGTTTGCTAGACAGATGGCTTATTGCAATGCGTCAAAAAAGCTGGCATCCATCTGCATCACAGCGAATTTGTGAGAACCACTTCCTCCCTAGTGATAACAGCTATCCTCCTTCCATGCCAAACTATGAATCTCTTGGGAGAAAATATTTGAAAAAAGATGCTGTCCCATCAGTTTTCAGGTTTCCAGAGCATCTCAAAAAAGGAGTCCAAAGAAGCGGGCCCCAGTGAAAAGGTCTACTTCCCCACCAACAATTCCTCTTATATTGGATCCAAAGCAAGCACAAATGGACCACACGTATAAATCAAATATTCCACAAGGAAAAATGACAGCTAATTATGAGGAAAAGATTAGTAACAAAAACAAAACAATCAATAAACTTTGGGCTAGAAACTTTCAGAAGGAGAAAAGCATTAAGAGACTCCTGTTGCAGCTAAAGAAGTTGAAACTATTGTATGAAGAGAATGAGAGATCAATGAATGATAACTTTGGCCACATAGCTACAGAACTATTTAAAAATGAAGCAAGGAGTTACAACAAATCATCTGGCTCCAGGTACTCCCAGGAGATCAAAGAGTTTGCCATTTCACTACATTTTTATAGCCCAAGGGCCTATAAGTTTGTTAGAAAGTCCTTGAATTTGCCACATCCAGCAACAATAAGATCATGGTCAGTGAATTGAATGTGAACCAGGATTCTTAAAGAAGTCATGTGAGTTTGTTGAGGGCAAGGTGAATGAAGGCCAGAAAGATTGTGTATTAATGTTAGATGAAATGTAAATTAAAAAACAACTTCAATGGGACAAAAAACAGTCAAAATTTGTTGGAAATACTGACTATGGCATTATTAAAGCTGAAGCCAGTGACAAAATTGTCAGTAATGCCCTTCTTTTCATGGTATGTGGGCTCCAGAAACCATGGCATGTCCCCATTGCATACTTTCTAACAAACAATTTAAATGGAGTGATTTTGTAACAGATGATATATAAAGCTATCAACTTGCTGACAGAAAAGTGGGCAGAAGTTTCTGCAGTTATATTTGATGGTGCATCAAAGAATATTAGCATGGCTGAAAAGTTAGGATGCAGCAACAAGAAGCTTGAAACATCTTTTCCCCATCCATCAAAGACAAATGAAAAGGTGTATGTCATTCTGGACATCTGCCATATGCTCCAGCCTTGAAGGAATGCCTTTGCTGATATTAAAATCTTTTGTACCTCTAGTGGAGAAAAAATATCATGGGAGTATGTTCTTGCTCTGTATAGAACACAGCAAAAAGATGCGCTAAATCTTGCCAATAAGCTAAAATCAAAAAATGTTGAATGGCTAAATCACAAAATGACAGTGAGCGTTGCAGCCCAAACTCTGAGCCACTCTATTTCAGCAGCGATGGCATTTCTGCGAAATCTTGAAGTGCCTGAGTTTAAGGAGAGCAAGGCAACAAGCAAGTTCATTCTTTTGATGATGAACAATATATTTGACATACTAAATTCAAAAAGTAAGTTTCGGAAACACACAGAGGCCAATTACTTTGAAAAATTGTTATGAAATTGATGGGATTGAAACCCTGAAATACTTGAAGGACACTGCAGGTATCCCTATCATCAAAGGTCCAAGAAAAACATTTGTTTTTGGGTTTACCATATCAGCCTTTTCCATCACAGAAATAAGCAAAGTATTACTAGACGGAAGAGAAACACCATTTGAATATATCTACATATCGTTTTTTTCAAGATGAAATTGAAATGTATTTCTCAAAAATTAGAAGTTGCTTTGGCTGGAACAATAATCCAACTGTACTCCAATTCAAGTATCCTTTGAGACAATTGCTATTGAAAAACAGAATTGACTCCCCATCCACAGCAAATAGTGTTGATGTTGCAAATACCAATAACAGTAGTGAAGAAGACAAGGTTGACTCTTGAATATCAGAAATGTTGCTTTCAACAAATGTTTTGAGGTCTGACGTCCTCCACTACATTTCAGGCTACATTGTTAAGAAAATGCTGAAATCTATAGAATGTCCAGAATGTGCAGTTGCACTATACCACAACTCCTATAGCCCAGGTGATCATGGCTACCAAAGCCACCTTTCACTTCTCTCATGCAAACATTATGGAAATTTCTTAGTTCCATCTTGGTCAGTCTATAAGGTGGTTGAATGTGTAGACAAAGTTGCCAGAACAGAGCTATGCATTTGGCAATGTACCTCAAAAGAAATCAATGTAAAATAACAACAGCTGTCCTACACGAAATAAAAAATAGAACTTTTTTATCAATTCAGGAACACTCATTGCAATATCATGTGTTGGATGAGCACCTCAGAGATGATCATATCACAGCATTGATAAAACTTATTTTAAAACACTATCTTGTCACTTTTTACGATCAGTTTGGTAGAATTTATACTGAGCGTGTAATTAGAGGAAATAAATCATCTCAAAGACGCAAGTTAACAAAAAATATTTTATTCAACAATGAATAGACAAAAAGATATGGGTATTACTGTAACAGCTTTTTTCTGTATGGATGTTCAGTGGTATGTTTGCATGAAATGACAACCTGAGTTGCTGTTCTTTGATTGACCTGAACTAGATTGTTTTCCCATTTATCTGTATGTGTGAAATCATTGAAGATGAAGTGCCTCTACCGCCTGACTGTGATCTTTGGTGGCAATGAAATGTTTAGTCTGGTTCAAGGTGGGTAGTTTGCTCACATGGGTAGGTTTGTGAATCAGCTATCTAACCTATGGTCCTCATCAGGTTGATGTAGTTTAATTCTGGCTTCTTGTCATTCAAATGGACAGAGCTGTTCGGTTTGACAATCATTATGAGACAGTAATTAAGAAAATTTTCGATTTATATGGAACATGTGATTGATATTTCAAAAAATTACAACTATCGTTGAACTATAATAAACATATTAGGCCAGGTCTAAGCATATAACACTTGAGTTTCCTCAAATTCTCCCTTCGCTGAAGCTCCTAAATTCCTTCAAAAGAAGCAAAGTACTAAAAGAAAAGGACGCGCGGTCCTTAGATATGACATAAGCATTAATATTTGCAAGTATTTTGTCCGTTAAGGACGTCAAAATTACGTCTAAGTAAGCTTTCCCGCTAACCTTCAACCTACCTGCGGCGCTCTGGGCTTTATATCAGGGTTTATTATACTAAAAATGGTTCCAAGCAATCAATATCAAATACTCTAGCTAGTGGCTACTTACATACAAGTTGTTCTCCATATTTAATAGCTTTTCTGCAAGCTAGCAGCAAAAAACAAGGAGCGGCGTGACTCTTTCCACTGCAAGTCCTATGTTTACACATATCTTTTGCGAACGTGTAGGTACCATCCTTGCTCTGCATGTGCATTACGCGCAAAACAAAAGCGAAACGATAGACCGCTCATTCTATTTCTATGAGCTGGAATTGCATATACAAAGGAGGACAATGTGTCCAATTGCATTACTGAGCGGTATGGCATTTAGAAATGTATGGACACAATCGATAACCAGTTAGGTAGTCAAGAGTTAAGTTTTGGCTGCAGGCAGTGGTCGATTGTATATTTGCACGAAAAGGTTGAAAATCAATGGGAGGAGCAGGCTCAAAATGGGTAGCTACTAAACAAGTTTTGAGACTGATTTATTCACTCATCTCCTTCGTTTAAAATCAAGCACATTGCGTACAGGCAAGTCTAGGCCAAATCTCTTGTTTTTGAAATTCATTGTCTATATCCTCGATTAGTATACCTATTGAGGGAGCTCCTCCAAAAGAAGTTCAACAGAGAAATTCAACAACCTATAATTTTTGTGCAATTTTTCTACAATTTTTGTGTATATATGATAATATCTGAGTTGCTGTTGTTGTTATAGTTGTTGTTGTATTGTGTTACTTGCTTGAATTTTGAATATATACGTGAAGTTGAATATAAATATTATATATATATATATATATATATATATATATATA
>WIPJ01067793.1:140082-190274 GCA_018155075.1 Cassiopea andromeda
ATATATATATATTTATTTATTTATTTATTTATATATTTACATATTTATATATTTATATATTTACATATGTATATATTCACATATTTATATATTTGCATATATATTTATATGTAATGTGATCTCCTCCGTAACGTGATGTAATATGTAAATCATAAGTATCAGAGTATATATATATGAGATTTATTGTAGCAAAAATGTTCCAGTGTGCTGTACTCATTAATAATGAGTTACTCATTTCGTTTTTCATAACGTTGCAAATAGACAAACAGTTGTTTGTTGCTCATGCTTTTCATGGACTCCGGAGCGGAGAGTATTGCAAATTTTACTGAGGTGTCAGGTGAGCCTACAGTAATGTAAGGCGTCAAATTGTGCACTTCCAGTTTGTATCTTAAGACAAAAGCAGAACTGTAAATTTTATTCTAATTTCTGATCTCAGTTTTGACTCAACTGAGCGCTACTTAATGTGTACAGTGAGAAGTCAAGCTTGTGTGTAACAGTGTTTGTGCCAGAAATCGAATACATAAATTGCATGGCACATGCATATATTGCCCACCCATTTTCACTTGACCACTCCTATTTTCAAGGTTTGTGCTTTACTTTTGCAGATAATGTCCTACGCGTACAGATGCCATATTTTGTAATCTGGCATAGACTTAACAGATCTTTGAGAGGTTCTTGATTGAGCTGGGTTGACACTGGCAGCCTTCTTTGACACATACTTGTTCTATAAATGGCCAACATATATTCTATGACACTTTTTGTATGGCAAATGAAGCCTAATCTTTGAAAGTAATACCAATTTTAGCAAATACTTAGTGGGTTGCCGTTTATTAGGTCAGCGGGAGTAAATGCTAATTTATTGGAAGGTAATTAAATCAGACACAAAAGAATGTTTACCTAGAAGAAAGATGCTCTTTGCTTTTCAATTAGCAATATAAAATGAGTATTCATGCGTAAAAGCTGGAGTTAGAAATTGTAAGACTACGTATAAGGAGAAAAGAATTTTGAAGTAAAAAAGACAACTTCTTGTCTAAGAAAGGACTCTGGGGGGGGGGAGGGAGCATCACATCTCCATGTTCCTCAACGATTGCACATAACTATGTCCTTCATATTCATGTATACTCAATGAGAGATATATTTTGTTAGCGATGGCAATGACAGAGCTGCGTTCTGACTGGATGGTTGCAAAGTTTAGACAACTTCTCCGTACTGTGATTCGACTTGCTTGTGTTCGTCTAGAGTTTACTATAAATTATCAAATATATTTGTCATATTTCTTATGATCATCATATCTAGCATGTACTATTTCCTTCTATATCAAATGTACTTGTCGAAAAACTAGCAATCTAACTTTTGGTTATAATACAACAACTTGCATTAGGATCTCATTTACATGAGAGAAACAATTTTTCAAGACAATTTTCAAATTTGGTGTAAGCTTAGTTTGACCACACCATCCTAGGATGTGTAGCAGAGCCTAGAATAAGAAATATACATATTTTGGTCTAAAATATGGGTATGGTTCTTCTTTGGACTTATGGGATGGATGTGAAAGAAAATTTTTGAAAGCCCGCCCTTTGATTTGCCAAAGAATACATATCCAAATTATATGATAATTCCACATGTTCTACTTCTGAGGGATGCGATGAATAAATATGCCCTATTCACAATTATTAACTAGTACATACTTTGATCAAGTAAAAATGGAAAAAGTTTGATTTAAAACTGCCCAAAGTGCGACAATTGCACGTGCATTTTAGGCCTTGATGCTTGAGAATCATAAGTTAGTGGGCAGAATAATAAGTAATTTGGAACTTTCGGATTTATCCACAGTATTAATATCAGCTCTTTGATATTTAAATTGCTAAGCTCTCTATGCTTTCGATAAAAAGCAGTATTGCATTTGTTTCGGATCCTTGCCTTCAAACTCTATTGCTTTTTCCTTCGTCATATAGCTATGCTGCCAGCCCTGGGGACACTCGCTCGAACTGAACGACCGTCCAGTCCACCCCTGAGCTGGATCTAAGAAACCAAAAAAGTACCTAATTGCTCTACTGCGCTACATTCTTGAGCTTTACGTCAGCAGTACTATTGGTATTTTTCTTGGCTTATGACATGAAAAAGTTGAATGTACAATCCATTTCAAAGAAGCTTATATATGTATTTAGGGTCACCCATAGAGGATGTTCACACATTTCTGCCAGTTTTCAACTTCCTTCTTCCCCTTGTCTATGCCTGTCCACTTTTTGCTTGGCAACTTCCTTTCCCTGTCCGTCCTGAAATTGAGGTGGGAGACAAGCAAAGAGCTGCAAAAATATGAAAACTATAAACATTTTGAAAAATGTACACATACTGGACTTGCATCTTGTTTGCATCTTTATTTGTCAATCTTTGGTGAAGAAAGATGATAATAAAAGGAACTTTAAATGAAACTGCACTGAAAAGAATGCCCACCTACAGCTAAGCTTCCTCTCTTCCCTGTCCACTGTTATCCACATTGTTGCTAACCTCCTCCCTCTATTAAGGTGTGGATATCATTTATTGGTGCCCACTTAAGAAACTGAGCCACTATTGCAAATGCTGCCATACAAATAGGGTTCACTGGTTATTTTGCTCTTTTAGGCAGTGAAAGCAACGTAGATGTACATTATACTATCATTTTGCCATGGCTCAGATTGGATGCTTCGTGTACGCCGTGAAACTACTGGTTCAATGGACCCCAATGCAAAACACACACTTTATGGTCTCGATTCTGAAAGCCTGAACAGCTGGCCATGCAGTGTTGGGCACTTAGAGGAGGGTGACGAGTTAAGACATTGCATTATTGAAGTGTGTAATAGTAGAGATTTTGATGCTTGTTTATAAATTATTGATTTCTTTCAATGCCAAATAGGTCAGCAAGAAAGAGTAATTATCTTGATGAATAAATAATCATGTTGCATTGAAAAAGACAGCATGCTATCTTGGCGAGTAAAGAAGCTTAGAAACTTATAATACAAATTTACAAACAGATTAATAGTATTCACCGACCTTTTCTAGTAGAGATTAGTACCTTGTGCTCTACTCAATTGCCTTGTTGCTCCTTATCTCTAAGAACAGACTGGATCAATATAAATATTACTGTAATGTATTCACACAACTTCTCCTTGAATTCCAGTCTAAATGAGAAATATCTCTTTAACATCCCTATGTGTTGTGTATATTAGCTTACGATTTCGTACAACTAAGATTAAGTTCGTGAGCAGCACGTTGTTTGTGGGCTTCATCATCTTGTTTATGCATTTCTCATAGTTTTGTATAATCTATACCCAAATCAAGGCTTTTGTGTGGTTGATTTCAGCATAGTCATAAAGACACTTTAGTCTGGCAACTGACGATGGGCTATTGTTTTAACTTATTGTGCTGATATTTTTCGCTCCCAGTCTACTTGAGAGTTCATCACTCTGACTTTTGAGAGTACCAAGCCAAGGAGTTGTAGCTGTTGTACGCAAGCATACCGCAGAGATTGCTAAATTACTAGGAGGATGTCTAGAGAACACTACTCCATTTCTTGCTATGATTCAGATCGAAAGGATTTTTTCCAATATGGATAAGAAGATTGAGGTTTTTTGCCAATGTTATCACGGCTTAGCCCCATTGGATGGGAATGAGTTTCTTTGCCGAATACCATCTACTTAACCTTAATATGAAATATTTGCATGTGAAGCAGTTTAATGGTTGTTTCGTAAGCCAGTTGACTTTTAATAATATCAACAATACTTTCAATATTCGACTTGGCAATAAAATTAGTCATTGTTCCCATTGTTTACATAGCATAAGGTCTCGTCTCCGTTGTTCACTATGAACAAGTGTATATTCCAGAAGCTCAACATTCCTAGAAATTGATTGAGTTTCATACTGAACAACAAACATCGGGCACTATTTAACATTCATAAAATATACTATGTACAAGTTGAATTCTCAACAGCTGCGTTGCCTTTGAGATACACGGAAGGGAGCGGCTGCCCTAATCAGGGATGTAGTCTAGGACTTTACAAGTTAGCCGGGGCTTTCCCCTACGTCTTTGCATATGTTTCACTACTTTTTACACTTTGTTTTTGTTCATATTCCCAGAGCATGAAACATACTATTTTATGCAAAAAGGTAGGGAAAGCACCCAAACCCCCAGCTTCAATACATCTATCAAAAAGCCAATGCAGAGGAATTGTTTAAAATTCGGTTCACATTTTTCTTTAAGAAACCTAGCTCAAGGGCTAGTAGTAAAATTGTCTTATGTTTTGAAGGAAACGTTGAAGTAGCAAACTAATAGTAGTTTAACAAAAAAAATGCGTTAGAGCGAGCTAAAATTCAGAACAATGTCATATCCGTAATGTTCTGGTTTAGCTTTACTTTCAACTAGGAAGCGATAATAAATGTCCAATTAGTTGAAAGTTTCTTAGTTTTTTGTTTGTAGTTCTAAAAGTTTTTAAATCTTAGGCTGTCTAGCACTAGGTTGCTTATCAATTCGTTTCTTGTAAGAAAAACGTGTAGTAAAAATAAAATGTATGAAAAGTGTACCTTATTGATCAAAACCATATTGTTTTTAAGCAAATTGCAAGCTAGCTTAGTGATTGTCAGTCTTGCTGCATATAGACAACCACCTAGAAGCCAGCGTTTTTGAAGCAAGCGCCTAGAAAGCTTCTAGCCCCAGAATAATTGCCTAACCTCTCTTCGCTTGCAGTTTTTCGAATTAGAACATGAACCATTGTTATGCTCTGTTCAGCAAGACAACGTAGGCTTACTTCAATAACAAATTGAAGCTTCAGATTGAGCTCATTTTGCTAGGCAGAATCATTTTCTGGCATCGTAAAAGTCCCAAGTTCCCACCCCCTATTTAATACCATTAGATAAGTGATTGTCCTCTAAATATCACATCAAAATCTTCTTCATTTATGGAATCATTGATTTAGTTCTCCATTCATCGCCATTGTAAACAGTGAATGCGATGCACTCTCATGGTCATATGACAAGTGATTTCAAGTTGAATAGCAGAACAAGATGTTCAAACAATGCTCTATTGTCACTTTCCAGACTGACGTTTTTCTTCTGACTATGATTTCAGCAAGAATGCCTGTCACGAAGGTTCAATGGGAATGAACGTTCCTTGCCCTCAGCCAAAATGGAAAGTGAGGACAAACTGTGCCCTTTTGAGTGGGGTACTTAATTGTCATAAAAAGCTTTATGCATAGCATAGTAATAACATCAAATCTGTATCAAGTTCTATAAACTTGCTGTAGGCTACCAAAGATACGGTATTAATCTGGGATGCTTTTGTAAGAGATAAACGGTACAGATTGACGAATTTCAGGTTCCTAGCTCATTGATCATCCAAGATCAATGAGGAAAGCAAAACGTTGCAGAACAGATCTAAGAACAAAACAACATAAAGAGCTTGACACTACACCGATAAGGGGGTAAACTCAGCTTATTAAAAATTCTGAACTGCGTATGTGCGAGGCATCAAATTGTCGCACTGAATGATTTGTAATTGATCGAGTTAAGTGCGACGTGTAAAGTCAGCCCTTAGGGTTGCTTTATACATCGCACTAAACTCGAATCGAATCAATTACACAATCCAAATAGAAACTAAGTGTCTATCTGATTCATGGAAAATGCGACGTACAAATCAAATATTTTGATTGAGTCGACTCTAATGCTAAGTACGAGTCAAATTCATGATGCCCACTCGCATGATGCAACATAGGTTCGCGTTGGCTTTATACGTCACACTGAACTCGACTCGAATCAAAAACAAATCATTCAGTCCGACAATTTGACACCTCGCACATGCGCAGTTCAGAATTTTTCGAAAACTGAGGTTGCCCCCTCATAGGTTACGTTTCAAGTTCTTTGTGGTGTTTTGTTCTCAGATATGTTCTGCTCGTTTTGCTTTCCTCATCGATCTTGGATGATCTGAAAGCCATGAACCTGAAATTCGTCAATCTGTACTGTTTATCTCTTATAAAAGCGCCCCAGAGTAATATCTTATTATTGCTAGCCTACTGCAAGTTTATAGAACTTAGTAAAACCACAACAGATTTGATATTTTTACTATGTCATGTATACATCTTTTTTGTGATAATTAAGTACCCCATTCAAGAGGGCATAGTTTGTCCTCACTTTCCATTTTGGCTGGGGGCAAGAAACGTTCATTCCCAATGAACTCTCGTGACAGGCGCCCTTGCTGAAATCAACTATGCATGTGCTCTAAGTCGAGTTATATATATGTGACGTATAAAGCAACCTTTCTAAGAATTCTGTAGAGGCTGTTTGCAGAGTCTCTCCCCATGTAGATGAGGAAAAGCCTAGAGTTGTGCAATACGAACCAATTGGGAATAGGGAGGCGAGTAGCATGGAAGTTCTATCCGAAAGGAGGTCTTTTATTTACTACCATATTCTCTATTGCATCTTGTTATTCATATCAGAATAGAAGACATAAATAGCTGATGTTCTATTCACATAGATTCTATAAGCATGGAGACCAGAGTTGTAATTTAAATGAGATGACTATACTTACATTTGCTCAGTCATTCTATAGCCACGTCTATGGTGGCCCATGAATATAAACAATTATTTTGCATGCACAATCAAACTTTTTCCAAAAACAATTTCACCTTCACAGTAAGAATCAATTTCTATTTCATTTATTTTTTTAAATTACATTTTTACTTCTAACTAAAAACGAGTTCACTTTTTAAATCGAGTGATACTGATGGGCCATGCACGTAGCCCATCAGTATCAAGCCTGCCTCTTAATCAAGCTGGCCTCGTTTGAAATGGTAACCGCTTGTTTCTGTGACGGTATGGAAATCAGTGTTTCCTTAGTTTAAGGAAATTTGACCTCCACAAGGAACTTTTTATGGAAACAGATTGTCTAAGGACAATTTCAAAGAACTTTAGATATTTCTTTCTTCTATGTTTTGATGCCAATATGATATGTTTTGAGGCTATGACAATGGAAGAATCATAGTCGCTGATAATATAGAAAAGAAAGAACTGCCCTAAAATAGAGGATCCTCGAAAATACACCTTACTTTGTCGGCCTATCTATTTCACTTTTGCCTGTGAAAGGGGAATTTTTTCATTTCATTCATTTTCAATTCTTTAAACATGGTGGCCCCCTAATAAGATGGTACTGCTCTCTTATGTTTGCATAGATTATCTTATTATTACACTCCTTATAATTTGTTCCATGTGCTTGTTCAACATGCAAAGCAACAGAGAATTTCTCACAGGCTGTAAATTCCACACCAGTATATTAATGATCCCCACTAACAAGTACCGTTTAGTTGAAAACTTCTTCCATGAAAATTTCTCCTTTTACTGTTTATTGCTGTTGCTATCTTACGCATGTGCTGAATACTTTGTTTCTTCCATTGCTTCATCATGTTCAATGCATCTTTTTCCATTTACCGAAAACTTACCATAAAATTGCTTTTGGAAGCCTCATCAATGAACGTTCCTTAGAATATCATTTGATTTATGTACACAGGGTACTGATGCCGGCATAAGCGGATGGAAGCACGACTTTACCTTTTATGTCTACAAAACTGAGCAGTTAGGTGCAACACCGTATGCTGTTGGTCATAGGAAATACAAAGATGGTTTAAAGTACCGGATATCAGAAAACGCTACTTTTGCTGGAGATCACGGCTGGACCCATGATTTTGTGCTTTATGCATATTCTGGGAAATCTGATGGGACAATGTTAGTATCACTTGGTTCAAGAAACGATAGTGATTGGTTTGCACCGAAGGTTGTCCTTGGTGTCACAGCAAAAGATAACGTGTTCAAGCATGTTGCTGTATGCAAAGTATTTAAAAGACAACATTCTGGAACAACACTTATATCCGTAGGACATTACGGTTAGGCTTAGAACTTTTGCTTTCAAAAGTAGTTGAAAGTTACTTTCGTTTTTCTATTCTGCTTTTTTAAATTGTTTGAACGCTCTACTTGCTTTATTGTGGCTTCAGCAGCATTTCCATTCAATCCAATAACCAGCTGTCTATCTTTCCTCGTCCACTCCTCTTTTTCTGTTCTTGTTTTAGGAGATGGAAATGAGAGAAGGTATGTAATTTCCAAAGGGAGTCATGCAGGACCGGTTTGGGATATTTGGAGGCAAGACTTTAAATTTTATGGTTTGTTGTCGGCAAAATCAAGAGCCATCCCAGTATCAGTGAGTCATACAAGAAACTACTGGGGAGGGGAAGATTACCTCATGTGCCTGGATGAATCTGTGGCAAATTCTAATCGTGAGGAAGGTGATTTCACCTTTTATGTACATCTATTTGACAAATCTCAATTGATTGAGGTAGCTGTTGGATTCGAATCTGAGCATTGGTGCTATAGGTTGAAACCAAATATGAGCAATCTCCGAGACGGTCGCTTTGAGCATGAATTCACGTTCTTTGCATTTAGTTCACCATATCCAGGCACGTTACCTATTGCAATTGGAAAAGCAGGTGCTGAGCATAATCGCACTCTGCGAAATCGAGTAGAGTACGGAAATTATGCAGGTACTAAAGGATGGGAGCATGAATTTATTTTATATGTCTTCCCTAACGAAGAACCTGGTACGATCCCTATCGCTGTAGGGCATGCTGAGCTTGTTCTAGGGGGTTGGAAATATAGAGTATGCGAAAACTGTCAAGATGCTGGTACCAAAGGCTGGACGCATGACTTTGTTTTTTATGCATACCCACATCCGCGTGTATAGATGGTATTTAGATGCTCTACAATATCAATCTGTCATTCACAATAAGATGTGGTCTGAAGATGCATAATTATTTTCATTCACTTACAATGAAGCTTTCTTTACAACTTTGCAATGGCGTTTTTGGAAATTTTTACTTTATTCTTTTACTTCTTCTACATTTGGAACCTCATTTCTATATTTTGCTCCAAATATAAAACAATGACCAAGCCCTGTTCAAATTTGAAGCTCAGCAGAACATCACGAAATGGAGTAGTTTTTCCTTATTTCAAGGTCATTGTCTTAGCTATAGTGCAAGTAAAGAATTCTACCAGCCTTAAGAATAATATTTTTCAAGTATCATACAGCTGCATCGAGACTACTTTCAAAGTGGAGCGGCCTGATCACTAAGGTTGGGGATAATCTCAGCATTCTTCTTATTTGTGCAGGCCGCAACATCATTTTCACACCTTTAGGAATGTAATATATTGGAATCAGGCTCGTAGCCGTGGGGTGGCATAGGATGGCAATTGCCATCCCTAGGCAACATGATTCCTGTTTTTTTTGCCAATTTTTAGTTGTCGCTTCAACTTTGCAGCTATTGAGAGACTTTCTCAAATTTTGTATGACCTCAACCTTGGTCTTTATAACATATTAGAAAGTTCAGTCTTTACCAGCACGAACTTTATCCATTTGATTGTTATAGCATAATTTACTGTATGAAATAGACTCTCAGATTTTGTACCACATGATTGTTCCAGGACAATTTTGCCAACCCTGAAATACAGGTCTGGCTAAGGGCTTGATTGGAATATAATTTGAACAAACGATGTATGCAAACAGTGAGCAGGCCAGTGTCCCCGACCCCCCCAGCTTTGGTACTCTTGTCAAAATGAGATATGAGATGGGACATTACCCGAAAAAATGGCCAATCACTAAGGAGAGTTTTGGAAGTTGCTTTTATCGCAAATCAACCAGATTCAACCAGATACTGCAATAATCCCTTCTAAATACCAATATTTTTGCAGTGGTGATTTAAGGTGGGACTTGCTAAATTGTTGTTCATTTTTGGGCAGCCCCTCAAAATATCTGTAGTGACCCTGTTTTTCAAAGTAGATTGAAATTGCATTTAAAAGTGGTTTGCATTGTATTGTAATGATGAACTTTAAACTGCTACTCTTAGGTCCCCAATAAGCGGGGGTCCTAATAAACAGGAAGGTTGGAAAAATTCCTCATGATGAAATGAGCAAGGGGTTGGAATAACCTGGGGTGTCGGAAGTTTGGACTAACTGTGCAATAAATACCCCCCATCAACTCGCTGGAAGCAAATACATATCGGAATTTTGCCACACATAACTCATTCAATATATGGGTAACTCAACAAAAGTACCAATTTTTGTTTAAATCATCACAATAACAATTATTACAATAATGTAACAGCAACACTCATTAAAATAATACAACAACAACAATCATTACAGTAATACAATTATAATAACTCAACAATATAACAGCTCTGCCTATATTTAGAAATTGCTGAAGAAGAGCCTCCTACGTAGGTTGTCCTTCGTTGCAACCACCCTTTTGCATGTTTCTCCTGAAAAAATAAAAGTTTAGTAAGAGGGGGGCCTAATAAGGGCGGGGTTGGAGTATTTTCGAAAAAAAATTAAATAACAATTATTCGGGATCTAAGAGTACATAGTTTTGAGATCTTTCTATGTGTTTGTTGCATGACAGCATGGTTAAACTAAATTATCACACGCGTCTTTGACAAAATGGTGTGTGGTTGCAACTAGGCCATCTCCATTTCAAGACCTTGAACTTAGATTTTCCCTTGCTAAAATTCTAGAATCATCTCTGACTTGTTGCTGTGCTACTGTACCATGCTTTACTCAGATTAGTTGTAATGTTGACTCTAGCTTGTTACTGTGTGCATTATAGCCCGGTTAAAGATGTGATCGAGAAGAGCTTCCCTTGCACTCCTTTATATGGTGTAGTGAATGGTAGTCTGTGGATGATTTATACGAAAGTACTTTTGTGAATTTAATTGCACCAAAATTCTCCTGTTTGTTCGAAGAAATTTCAAATGTCTACCTTGTAATACCGCTCTGAGAAGGAAAGCTTCAACAAGTTGGTAAATAGTAACGTGTGCAACGCTATGAAATGTGTGCTGTAAGATCAGCGATGTGTACTGTGGGGATCTTGCGGGCGTCAAGTCCTCAACGTTTTTGAAATTCCAAGAAAGTTGGTCAAAAAGTCGGCCAAACTGCAAGAAGGTTGGCCATAGTTTTTCTTTGACCATTATTTATTTTTTTCATTAACAGTATGTGGTTAAATGGACAAAGCGTCCCCCCAATGGAAAGTATATCGGCACATCTCTTTGTAAAGGCGGACTTCCACTTAGACGAATGAACCGATTCGGCCGATCAGGCCCACTCGGCCGATTAGGCCCACTCGGCCGAGTGGGTTGATAGTTTCCACTTAAATGAATGCACCGATTCGGCACCCTCGATCGACTGACATGTGATTTCCTGTGATGCATGAATATGGCTAAGCAATAATTCTGCCATGAAAAAGCTGAGTGTGGGTGTGGCATTTGTACAAAGGACAGAAATGCAGGAGAACATTTCATTAGTGCAAGAAATGAAACATTTACTGAACTCTTTCTTGCCAAACATTTAGGGGTCAATCATCTACAACCTTGGATACCGAGGCAGGATACAGTTTGGGAGGGCATTAACACTTTTCAAAGGACAATTGGGAGTAAGAAGCTTCCTGGTGAATCTTGAGGGGTATGGATTGCTCTAACGGAAAGTTCTAGGGCAGTTTTTCATGTAGATTAAAGCAAAATAGCAATTAAGAAAGCAACATTGAAATGCTTACGGTAAATTTACATGGAAACTTAGTTATGTAGATAGCAATTTCGGCTCGAATTTCGGTATGCAATTTCTACATATTTTTGAAAATTGCCCCTGTATCCAGAGTTATAAATGACTGGCCCCGGGAAGTGTGAAAGCCTATTAGAACTTAGAGGCCCCAGAATCACAAAAATCATGCGAAAAGAGAAGTCATTTCACTTGCAGAACGCTTTGCCATTAGTTGCAATGGACTTTCACACTCAATCATATCTGGTAGCAGGGGATGATGTAGATAAATGTGTGCCAAACCGATGACTTCAAAGCGTTGTTCTTCACTCGATTGTCATTTAAACCCTGCTTGAAGGATGCCACAAACATTGCTACCTTTGTACATCTTCCACAAAAGCCTCTTCGAATGCTGCACAATGTAGTTTACAACGGGATTTACAAGTTAGTACTTCCTCACGGCTACTCACCATTTCCGAAGCCTTTCTTTTCGAGTTGATACATTGCCTGCTGTTGGGATGTAAATATTGCTTGCTTGCTATTGTGACAATAGTGCCATCTGGCATTTGATGGATCAGGAGGTCAATGGGAACGATGAAAAAGTTCAAACCATTTGAACTTCTCATTTAGAAGATTCTTGTTGGGGAGATGAGATTGATTTGTTCAAAAACGGTTTGTGCTCAACGTTTTACATCGTAAACGCATGCGCACAAGCAGCTTTTTTGGTAGGTGACGTAGTGCTACTTACGATGGCTTTTAAAAAGGTCAAACGGAATGGCGGGAAACCAGCAGTGCAAAATCTAGTTTATGTTTGCAACATAAACTTTATGTTTATGTTATGTTTATGTTTAGTTTATGAAGCAACATCGTGCGTGAAGAAACAAAAATCGTTCTGCGCGTGCGTTTACGATGTAAGAATTGCTCAATATGATTGGTCGAACAACAGATCACAAGCTTTGTTTAAAACAATAGACCATCGCTCTCGTCTCCCCAACAAATTCAGCCAAGGGCAGCTGAAGGGGAATTCACATTTGAACCTACTACGCATGCACCAACACTGGCCGCATCGGTCGAATCCTTTCATCGTTTAAGTGGAAAACCGCCTTAAGGTAAGCGACACAAAGCCACGGCGAAGAGATACCGGCTGAGGAGGAGTGTGAACTGATGTTTTACCTATAGGGTGGGCGTGGAAGCTAGAGCTACTTTAAGCCCTCAAGAACATTTTTGAAAACTTCACCCTTAACTTTAGCTAAGAATGTGACGAACGTATTTTTCATATCAGAATTGTATTGGAAAAGCACGAAGAAGTAGCAGCTCTTCAAAGCAAGGAGAATATGCTTGTTGCTTGCTGGCAGTAAATTCTGTATCGAAAGAAAGTAGTAAACTGGAATGGAATCCCCATGCTTTTAAGAAATAAATCTCCCATTCAACTGCTTAAAGCAATGCACATCTAAACTGTTCTAAAACCGTTCTATTGCTGCACAAAATTGCTATCAATGCAATAAACATTAGCTATGGTGGCAGCTGATTATAAATTACTGTCAAATGTATTCCGATGAAACTGAGTGTCGAATATCAGGGGCGGATCTAGACCGGATTGACAGGATTCGAAACCCGGTCAAAGTTTCAAAAATTCCATTCCAGGTGATGATGATTATTACTATTTCAAAGCTCTACACAGTTTCTTATAATCCCTCCTTCCTTCTTCTTCTTCTTCTTTCAGCTGCTCCCGATTAGGGGTCGCCACAGCGGATCAGTCTCTTCCACCTCATCCGGTCCTCAGCGTCTTCTTCCACTGCCCCTACCTCCTCCATGTCCTCTTTCACCGCATCCATGTACCTCCTTTTTGGCCTTCCTCTTCTTCTCTTTCCTGGCAGTCTCCTGCACTTGTTCACGAAGTGGACTGTCAATAACTCTCTCCCACATTTTCATAGTGTGACTCATCAAATTTATGCCTCTGTAGTTTCCGCATTCTTGTGTTTCACCTTTATTCTTGTAGATAGGGACAGGGACACTTTTCCTCCATTCTTACCCGGGCCTCGACCGATCCGGTATGAGATTTCTTGTATTGACCATCCGAATGGTTGAGTTGGCACAGGTTTTACGCCGGATGCCCTTCCTAACGCAACCCTCCCATTTATCCGGGCTTGGGACCGGCACCCAGATATGCACTGGCTTGTGCATTCTAGGTGGCTGGGTTTTATAATCCCTCCTTCCGATCATTACAATTGAATAGGTACCAATATATCACGATTCTTGCAGCTATTGTCTTCAATTCTTAACTCATTAACTCAACACAATACACAATTGGCCAGCAGAATGTCTGTCACTTATGCACAGTGCCATATCAAATAGCACAGCAAACATCTCTATCGAATATCTGTGGCTCTTGAATTGCGTAAGAGAATGAAATTTGAACCCGATCAACTATTTATTCGCAGAGTTGAACCCGGTCAAAATGGTCAAAACCATTAATCATTGGTCAGAACCCTGTCAAAGTTACGCAATATGAAGCGCCATTCAACTACTATAGGCTTCACAGGGTTTGACCGGGTTGCGATTGGAAAGTCATTCGAGGAGAGTGCTTAGGTCGTTCTGACGAAACTCTGGTAGAATTTAAAGGCAGTTAATAGCATGCAACAAGGAAACTCGATGTTTTTTTAATAAAACAGCAAGTACAACAAGTTTTTACAGAATTCAGAGAAAGATTGTAGAGACATGACAGAGGCCATATAGCATTGATATAAAACGTTTTATACATGGGTATGTCCTAAGTTGCAAAAAGGCGTGGTCCTATAATTTCAAGGTTGGACCGGGTTACCTGATTCGCAGGATCCGCTCCTGAAAATATTCCAATTAAACTGGTGAATGTACCCCGATATCGAATGTATGTCCATGAATCTGTCTAATGTACCCCATGAAACTGTCGAATGTATTCCAATGAAACTGGCGAATGTGTGCTGATGAAACTGTTTGAAAAACGCCATTAAAAGGGGAATGACCTAGATCCCCAAGACCCCACATAGCTACACACCTGGAAAGGCTTGTTAAATCTCATGTGAGCAGACACAAAGTTCGCAAGCACATAATTCAGTGCTTGCTGCATTGTAGATTCCACAGCGTTGACTCGAGAGCAGTACAAAGCTAAATGATTTGCTTTGCAAATACATGCTTGTATATTCAGCTGCTCAGTCGCCCTTGGAAACAGCCCGCTGTAAAGCAAACAATAGATTTTGCCAGCGACTTCCAAGAAGAGGCTGGACAAACAAGCCCAAGCACGTATGAAGTAAATAAAATCTGGATAAGTACAAGGGTTCAGGAATGAGGAGAGCATTCCATGCAAACTGACAGTCTAACAACCACACGATTTTATTTGATTTATCGAAAATTCTTATTGACGCACAATTTTTTTATCATATTGCTAAAATGAGCATTCCCCATCCTTCTTCAGCGTTAAATCAAATGGCCATACCTTATTTTGCTGGAAGAAATCGATTGACTTTCCGAGGAATTTCTCTTGATCATAAGAAAACTACACAATTCATGGTCCTTGTAGTATGCTCTAATACTAGGAATATTAGGAATACTACAAGGACCATGAATTGTGTAGCTTTCTCATACTTCAGTATTGCTCGAATTGCAGTACTAAACTATCCGGTTAGGCATGATCTATACCTATCTCCAAGGAAAAACTCCGCAATGATCTAGTTTTCAGGATTATATGGTCCTTTCTACGAAAGGCTAGTAAGGGGCGTTTCTAGCAGGATAAATCTCGGAGGGCATGTTCCCTGAGCGGAGAAAGAGGAAGAAAGGTCTGAAGTCTAAGCACCCAGACAATTTTTTTGACCACGTCCTTTTTGGCATAAGAAGGAACCCTTTTTGAGCAGAGAGATTGGCCCCTTATAGACAAGAAAAGCTGTGTAAATAAAAGAGCAAGAATGAAGGAGAGCAGGCAAAATGACAAAAAATTAGAGTACAAGACGATGGCATAGCAGAGAGTAGTGCAAATGCATGAAATTCAATAACTATTGAAAATTTACTATAAACTGTTGCTTACATGAAAGGTTGAAAGACATAATGCTAGCTAGAGAAAGCCTTTGTATAAGCAGAGTACGGTAGCAGTCTAAAAGTATCATGTTCATTTCGTGTACTTCTTCCTAAATCTCGAATATTTGCAGTAAGCCATGTATTCAATAGCCAAGATGTTAATTCTAAGCCTCTCTAGAAAATTGGGGGGGGAGCAATTGAGGGGCCAAGAAAATATCTTTGGGACGTGGCCCCTTGGCTCTCCCGTAGAATCGCTATTTAGGCTAGCCCCAATAACAAGAACATCCTGAAGTTCAATTGCTTCTGTATGTGTGCTAGGGAAACCATCAAGTCCAAGACCAGGCATGGGTTTCAGGGGTAGCAAAATTTCGATTGGTTGTGTTGCTTTAGGGTATATCAGATTCTAATCTTCCACAATTAAGTGGATAAATACACCCGCAGGGAAAGTGTAAACTTGTTCATCAGTAAGCTACTAGTTTATGTAAACTTCTAAAGAAATTTTTTTAATATTATGCCAAATTTTTTTAATATTATGCTTTCTTTATAAGTTACTTACAGATCTGGAAACTCCTAACACAATACAAATGCGCGATTGTGAAGTCATAGCCTCTTTTATGCTTCAGAGAACTTGTAAAGCATTGTACAGTCATGTGCTGTACTATTTTCTGAGCATGACATGCTTAATTTCATCGAAGAAAATGAGCGTATTTTACAAGAAAGTTATTTATGTGAAAAAAGTAAATATATACATGCATGAAATTTAATTTATTTGCGTACAATATGTTATTATGCTATGTTGGCTGCCCTCTTAAAGTTTAACTTCTGTTAGTTACTAAGATTTATAACCATTTTAAGTGTACATGAGGCTTCTTCCTTGCCACTAATGTGCATGCGCAAACATTTGATCTCAAAAGCTTTTGCTAAGACAATCTTAAGAAGTTTTAATACTGGGAATCATGAAAATATTACGAAAGTTTCAGTACTGGGCCTAGAAAATTTTCTTATAAAATAAAAAAGATATAGACAGCTTCAACTGATCATTAATTCAATTCATTCAATTAAAATGCAATTCATTCACTTCATTCAACTCGACTGTTCATAAAGCTAAGAAAGCTAAAAGCTGGATTTTTAGACTTAAGAAAGTCCGTAAGTTCATTTGCATTTAAAACTCGAATTATCTGTGTATAAAACTCGAATTATCTGTTCTTTCGGCGGCTCTTTTATCTTCAGCTATTGGTTAAGATTTATTATCAGGAAGGTTTAGACCCAGTACGAGTACAAGTACGACTACGAGTTTTCAACTGCACAACCGCTCTTTGGATATTGAGGGAAATCACCGTCAGAACTCGTACTCGAAGCAGCCGTCTAGTGCGAGTTTCTCAGCAAATCTCGCACTGAACAGAACGAGTTTGGAATTGATAATATTGGTTAAAATAAATGTGCAATTCATAGGCAAATTGCCTTGATAAAAAGCAGATGTTCATAGGCAACCTCTAGCTTTGAAAAGGAACAGTTGTTGTAGATCCACCCGGTCATAATAAACTTCTGGAAAGGGCGTAGACATGGAAGGGAACTAAGTGGAAAAACTTTCGCAGAACGTATATTGCTAAGTTGATCGAGGGACTAAAGCTATTAAAACGTTTCAAGAATAATCCAACAGCATCCTCACAACTCTAAATGTCATTCTTGTTCAAGAGAATTTCAGACAGCGATTCATCTTCATTCACGATAGCGAAAGTTCAGTAAAAGAAGGCACTGGCTTTTGAGGGATATAGTAATAGTTTCGTGTTTATCTTCAGAGTACGATAGGGCCCTATAGTATCCTACAATTTACTAAACCCTTTGAATATAGACGCAGATGTATTGATTTCAATAAACCCTGAGGTCGTTTTGAAGGCGGAGATATCTAAACACACGAAGTTGCAGTACGAGTACGAGCTCGAGTGTTGAGCTACGCGGGGGGTGAACTCGTATTCCTACTCATACTAGTATTGGATCTAAACCTCACTCTTCTCTCTCAATATCTACGTGCCAAACATCGGAGTTCACATTTTTGCTTGGAAAGTCTCAGGCTTTTGTCTGCATGAAAATAATTACTTGTCAACTTTCCAGTCTCACTTATAATTTTGCTACACAAAATGTCCTTCAGCTGCTGGATTACAAAACTCAACTGAGAAGCTAAAAAGTTTCCTGTATACAGTAACGAAGCTGGGACTTATAATGCAATGAAAAGGAGAAGCATATGCATTCATGGACAAATTCGCAAGAAAAAAAGCTCAACACTGTGAGCTGAGAAGAGGTACTTTACAATCAAGTTTTTTGCAAAAAGGAGGCCCGGTACCCCTTGTTCTCCTGATTCTTACACCCATGAGGAAAGCAGTAAACTTAAACAGCCACTGATGATCCTCCCGAGTGTTGTGTATCCAAAATACAGCTCGCGATCCAGCAGCAGCTACCCGAATTTTTGGAATAGTAGTTGTATATTATTAGTGCATGAATTGTTTGCAAACTGATTGGGGGCTAGAATGGTAGGGGGTTGGAAAATTCTTGATAACTTATAAAACTGGGTTTTTGAAATAAATGGGATAGCTGGAATGGCAAAACCCAACGTTGAATTCTCAGTGTTATGGAATGAACTCTTTATCACTTAGGTAGCGTCCACAATAATGCTTTTTCTTATGAAGACGCATACAATTATTTGCATCTAAATGTATCCAAATGCATCTAAATTGTTGCGGCAGATAAATGGCTCAAGAAAAGAGTCTCTTCTGCTACTTTGAATTTGTGTACTTTGTTTATATTAATTCCAAAAAGACTGATTTCTACTAGATTAACAGCACTACTTGTAGCAATTTGAAAAGCTGACATACTTCTCGGATGAAAAGACATATTTTGACACTTAAAAGTAAATCAACATCCGTAGAATGAGGAATGGTTTTAAGGTGTTTCTTTTGTCTCTCAGGTTTCTTCTGCGAAATTAAATCATGTTTTTACTTCACAGCAACTGTCAGTGGTGTTGGCTGCCAGTTGCTGTGAAGTAAAAACATAATGTCCTAAACGAGACTGCTCAGCAACATACTATCGAAGCACGAAAGCTGAAGTTTTCGTAGTTTACTCTCTGATTATGTAGCTGGCAGATAGACCAGCCCATTCATAAAATTCTACTTTCTGATTGGTTGAATTTAGACTGATGAGATCACCGCTTATTGCATGACGTAACCAGTGTTAGAATAAAGCAGAGAGAGGAAGCAGCTATACATTGCTCCTACACAGAATTTCTCTCAATAATGACAGTCTAACGTGGAAATTTCATAAAATAATGAATGGCTTCCAATAGCTTTCTAAGACATATCTTGATTAGATTTGCACGTTCAATACCACTTAATCCATTAACTAGAAAATATGCACTTGGAACTTTCCATGTGCTATTTACAGCAACCACCATGAAAACAAGTGCCTCCTTAGCTAGTGGAAGTGAGTCATTATCATCTATACCAGTGCCGAGATCTACAAACCCACAGTATTTCTGCCCATCCCATTCTGCATGTGTGCGGATGGCCATCTCACCAATCATAAGTGAGCAGAGAACTTCATGGCCCTTTCTCTTGCAGAAATGACAGAAGCTTGAAGTACATCAAAAGCTGTCTCCATGAATCCTGGCTCAGCTGGAACTTTACTGTACCATTTCCTAATTTGTGCTGGATGTGATGGAGAGATATCAATGAAATAAGTTTTTAGTCGGAATAAATTTTAGTGCATACAAAATAATGGTTATTAGAGATCACAACTTATTGATAAAGGTGTACTCTAAAGTGGCATGAAGTCTTTCTTTACCTGTGAATGTTACTAGTGCTGAAGAACCTGAGTGCTGATATTTTTTATCACTATGTTTTGTGCACCCATACGCATAAAAACCTGGCATTCCTTTCTTAAAAGTCGTATAAATGAACAACATTTGTCTGACGCGGAACTAGATCTCGGTAGACCAAGATGGCGTCAATCAAATTCTGTGGGCTTCAAACAATCTCAGCCGAGACAATAGGAATGCTCGATCCAGTCTTTCTTTTGAGATCAGTGGAAATATATAAGACAATGAGCCACTTAATTCCCCGATGTATATGTGGGACCTTTTCACCAAGAAAGTGGTGGAGTATGATTTTAGAATTAAGAAACTCTGCAAGCTTCCACCTGCAAGATCACAGAGATTTGGTACAAATGTATTGAAATTTAAAGGCAGTCTACACTGGAATAGCCTCAGTGATAAAATTAAAATTGCAAAGAGCTTAGTCGTATTCAAACAAAACACCAAATCCTGGAATGTCACTCGCTGCAATTGCAACAGCTACAGAAAGTAGTTATTAGTATACTTATTTTAATCTATGTTACTTTACTTTTTTCTATGTTAATTAAGTCATTGATTTGCTTTAGGGTTCTCGTATGTTGATTTTAAGTAGTTTATAAAGCTATTTTATTCTACAAACAGTAAATAAATTTATGAAATGAAAATCTATCCTACATGTCACCAAGCCAAAGACTTGTGCGGACCCCGTAGCAAGTTGGGTCCTATTCCGCGAGTCTACAGTCCATATTTTACTATAAATGTCTATAGCAAAACGTCGAACGAACTTTCGCAACACCCCTTTTACGATACACCTCCAGTGGAAAAGGCTGTCTGGGTTTGCAATAGGGTAGAGAGTTCATTATTTGATCGCATCGCATCAGCAAGTAAGTATGATTTGTTTTATAGCTTTTCTCATCCATAAAATTGCAACGAGGAAGGAAGCTGAATAACTGCTGTGCATTTGTAGAACCTCAAACAAAGCAGTTGGTCCATGCAACGTACGATTGGCCTAATTAGCTCGTGTGCTTTCATAGACACCTTTGGGGCTGAAAGGATAGAAAAGCTCTAGTGATCATGCTGCCTTACAACTATATGGCTCCTGCTCAGATGTTTTTGTCTTTTTACAAATCCAATTTTGCACGTTTGCTTGGCTGAACGATAAGGAACTTAATTCCTGTGTAGTAACTTCCGGGCAGTGGTTCGACTTTAGGATAGTGCTGTGTTACCGATTGTTTGTATACTTTCCTAAGTTCTATTTTGGTTGAATCAGGCTCTCAGAACTATACATCACTATCTTAGCTTACCCCAAACTATAAGTAAGAGTAAAGTGCACAGACAAGGACAATGGAATGGGTGTTAACATCCAGCCACCCCCGCTTCAGATGTTTGCGTATGCTATTCTCATGACCTGCCCTAATGTTCTCATGTACTGCACATGAGCATGAAGATTAGTTACTGAGACATGACACGCCCAGCTATATTAGAAGCACCCCCCGTATGAAGTATGTAGGTGGCTAAACTGTTGAGGCATGTTTTCTCGAAATTTCTGTTTCTGTTGCTCTTCCGCTTCATGGTTCTTCTTCCGCTTCACTGTTGCCGCCCATATCATGTGACCTCATGCGTTTATCGGAGGGGAGGCGTTGTAGGGGGTCAGAAGCAAGCAGGGGCTCGGAATAGGAGGAGGGAGGTGGAATATATGATTCGAAATCTAAGATAGTACTGCCATGAAGCTGTCAGTGTTCATAAATAAGGCGTCTATGACCTTAAGAATGTAGGATGCACAAAATACTGCTGACAGACAGGAAGACTAGGTCGGAATATCTGTTTCGAGCCTGTTTTGAAAACTTTCCACCCAAACATTAGGGCGGGGGTTGGGATCTCCGTTGGTATTTCTCACAGAGAAGGACGCACATTATGTAACGGTCAAAATGACCCCCCCCCCATTCACTTCACGGACATGTGGGGCATTGGTGAGGATTTTAGTTTTGCTTTTTGAGTAGATTGTTGTTATTAGTTAGTTCTATGAACTATTTATGTAACCAACTGTGAATCAGTTTTAAATCTATTCAGAGTAAAACTGTATAATGAAAAGAGCAAAGTTTAGTCAGAAAGTTTATTACATACGACTGTATACATTGGTAAATGTCATTTGTTGGTAAAGTTCTTCCCCAAGGGGTTGAACTTAGCGAACATTTGTTGCACATGGAAAAGTTGGAAAATGTTATTTGCATAGTTGAGTGTCGATGCCAAATTTGTGTTTCTCTTTAACGTTTTCAGAAGTCAAAATGATGATTCCTATTTGTGTCGGACACAACTCAGACTGGGCGTCAAGAGTTGGTAAAGGCGAACATGCCAGTAGTATGGGATGTACACACGACCACCTCCTGTATGTCAGTGACTCTCCAGCTGATGGCTTGTTTCCATTTAGCATTGGCCAAGCCGGAGGTGGCGAAGATTGGAGACACAGTATTGTTGAGGTGCGTTGCTCAGAAGTAGTACAGATGTAATTGAAAATAGATTTATCGTCCTCTTTTGCCAATAGTGGTCGACCACAAAGTTGATCCACCTATTTTATGTGTATTATTTGAGCAGTTTTTCGACCTTTGTTGACAGCAGCTTTAATTTTGTCTTTTGCGACAAATGTGAAGGAGGAAAGTCAGGGGCGGAGCAGACGGGAGGTGTCATACTGGGGTGTAGTGCTAAAGTTCTAACAAGGTGGGCTCAAAACAGAATTTTAGAGACCAAACCCTGTAGACACTTCCAAAATAGCTATAATTCATTCCTCGATGTTGCCCTGAGCACCAAATTTGTGCCAGGCTATAGTATTATTAAGTGTGCAAGTCTCTTCCTAACTTTTTTCTAGGGAGTGAAGGGCTTACATTTTTGCCCACCAAGTTCGGTGGAAGGGGCCAAAATTGGGTGGAGTTATAAAATGAAAGTGTACTGACTGGGTTTTTTCGTAACCACACTCCTTTACTTTAGCAATGAAGGTGACCAACGCTTCTTTTGGCACTACGGTGATATGTATTAGAAAAGAGAACAAAAATTCCCTGTCTCATCAAAGGAATGCACTTAGTAATTTCACTATAAATGAATTATGTCAACAAGAGAAAAGGGAAGTGTTCTAACTTGCCAGCAAAGAATTTGGAAAGGATGGGATAGCATCGAATGCTATTACTTTGAAAAACACTCCCTACATCACATTGCATAGTTTAACTCTTTAAACACAAGCAAAATTATTCCATTACTGCCAAACGTGGCAATCACTGTACAATGAAATTAAGCATGATGTCAGCTAAAAGACATTTGCCGACACGTTGAAAATTTTTGTTTGGAAAATCGTAGTGCTTCCCAAGGAAGCTTTTCAGTGCTATTAATGTTGCCAGCGGCATTATTACACCTAAAAGTCCCTAAAGTGTCGTAGTATTTGCTGAGAAGTGGCTTGAAATCTCAACAGAGCGTCTGAAGGGAATGTGACGATAAAATGGCACAAATTTGTCTACAGATATAAAAAATTTGGTTGATTTGCCACCAGAATTACTGCCTGGAAAGGTGTGACACCCCCTTTGGTACGGACCAAGCATTGCAAACACATACACGTTTTTTTTTATAAGAAAGTCATTATTTTGCCCGAGCCTCAATTTTCTTAGCTTTTTCCGAAATTGAGCCTCAGATTTTCTTAACTTTTTCTTAACTTTTGCTGAAATAAACTGGCTAGGGTGGCCTACACTTTCGTTAATACTATTATATACTTGAATTTGAATTCCATCTTTAACATTTTGAATGCAATAACGACGAAATTACCGATTTTTGGTCTATAAAAACACTCAATTTTGGAATTTGAGCCTCGTGATTTTCTTATGATTTTCTTAAGATTTTGATGATTTGAGCCTCATTTTCTTATAAACTTTTTTCTTATAAAAAAAACACGTGTATTGACATAAGTTTGCAAATCCTCAGCAATGTAGGAGAAGAAAATTTTAACAAGGGGGGCTGTGCCCCCGATCTCCCCATGGGACTGCATTCCTGGTGTCGCACCCTCAACTTTCGGTGATGTCGTCGGTAAATGACTGCATAGTTTTCCATGTGCGGAAAATTCCTATCCTTGCAACCCATAGAAATGGGAAGTTCTTGCTATGAAATACTTCTGTTGGTAAATCCGCACATCTGTCGGTAAATTCAACGCTTTACTAGTTTCTGGCGGTAAATTATTGCTTTACACCCCTTCACTCAGACAGAGGTCACACGACACCACTGAGTACAGTGGGACTGACATCCCGTGAGACAGACAGGGAAGAAAAGCATAGTTTCATTGAATAGTTTTGAGATTGAGGTAGGATGATTTTTATAGAAAATTAATAAAAATGGCAGTTGGATATCAAGTAGTATTGAATCTAGGTCAGATCATGACCCAATTAAGCACCTTATAAAACACACCCATTTATGATCCTAATGTCCTTAGGTTAAATTTCAAGAGAAGTGTCACGACGAAAAACATCTTTTCCTCTTTATTTACTTCGACATTCCATTAATTCGATATAGATACCATAAATTAGGACTTAGCCAATAGACATATAAGATGTTAATACAGACTTTGCCGATAGACATAAACGATGTTAAAACGTTTCGAGACATCATGTCTCATCCTCAGTTAATATAACAGTGCAAGTGAGAGAATTGGGGAAAACCTCCCACTTGCACTGTTACATTAACTGAGGATGAGACATGATGTCTCGAAACGTTTTAACATCGTTTATGTCTATCGGCAAAGTCTGTATTAACATCTTATATGTCTATTGGCTAAGTCCTAATTTATGGTATCTATATCGAATTAATGGAATGTCGAAGTAAATAAAGAGGAAAAGATGTTTTTCGTCATGGCTCTTCTCTTGAAATTTATAACTCAGCTGCGATTTCCAAGAACTGTTTCAGTCCTTAGGTTAATCAGGAATCTCAACTACGCAAGATCACTAGGAACTGACAAGATCTTTACAATGTTTGTAAAAAATGCAGCATGTGCAGTTTGGGAACCATTCGTATTGATTTATAACTCATCCATAGAATCTGGGCTTTTCTAACATTACTGGATGTTAGCTAGAATGCCCCCCCCCCACTTTCCCAATCTGGCCAGTATATCGATACACATAATTATAGGCCTATTCTCAGGTGCATACTTATTAAGCTTTCGAATTTGTTTTGACCCCCGGAACTTGTTAGGACCCCCGTTTACTAATTTTTGTAACGATTGTGCATAACTATGTAGCAAGGATTCGACAGAGCTAGACACATAAAATACAATAGCTCTCTAGCTTAGCACCGAAATTGTACAAAAGGAGGTCATGACTTATTTAATAACTACTAACGGAAGGAAGTATTACGGATAACGTCACTGCTACATTTTCAAGAAGGTGAAGTTTTTAAACGTACTCATCACGTTATTTTCTATCTTTTTCAATACTATTTACGTCCAATTTTTTTGTTCTTTCGGTGACTTTATTATATTTTTAAGCCGTTGGTCAAATTCTGGCCTCCACGTTTACTTTGACCCCCTCCCAGTTTTATTACATCTCGTAATTTTTTTCTGAGCTCCCTGTTTCTTAGGACCGCTTTGTTTAGGTGGAATTTGATAATATCTCCATTATTTCTGTGCTTACAACTGGAGGGGGGCTTAGTAGATACAGGGACGTGACGCTATTTAGGGGTAATTTTCACATGAAAAGGGTGGAATTATCGGTATCAGTACTTCAAATATGTGCGCAATTTTGGAACGCAACTAGTTGAAGAAACATATAGAATCATGGGCACTTTTTTGGATAAGGGTAAGGGATAGAGCAGAAAGTGTTCTATATTAATAAGATAAACTCTTTCATAAACATGAACTCTTTTCAATGAAAACACAACATTCAGCAGAAATGCCCTAGAAATCCTCTAATTCGGCCATCAAACAGGCAAACTATAATACACACCACTCATGTCATGTCTCGCAAAGAGCGTAAACAATACTTGCAAAACTGGTCTACTAAAGCCTTGCATAAAAGACAAAACTTCTAATTTCTTGAAATAAATGATTTTTTGCGAGATTGTAGCTTAAATATCGAAAAAGAGATATCTAAATGCAGTGAGACGCTAAATTAATTAATTGATCGGCCTGACAATCAAGATTTTACCTCCTCTAATGTACTGAATAGCCATGAGGTCATTGAGTGAGACCGTAGAATGAGTACACATCGAAAACTGATTCCAGAAAAGAAGGAGCTTCTTGTTGCTATTTCGTGGAAAGAATTAGGTTAATACCTAGAGGAAATACTAAATTTTCATAAACAGGATACTGGTATACTGTGTGTACCATTCCCAAGGCTACTTTGAGCATTCACTAGCTCTACACCTGTTCTATCACTGCTTTTGTAGGATTGTGTATGGATTTGGGGGCGTGAGTCTCGTTTATTTTTCTGAATGAGACAAGGTTCTTGCAATGTATTAAATTCGACTTGATGTCTTACATTTGCTTGCTTTCGGTAAAATAAGGGGTCATCTGTATCTCAGAAATGTGACGAGTAAGAGGAAAACTAATTACATATCTGGAATCAAGGGGAAACTGCATCCAGAATAGTATAGTTGGATCTCAGATGAGGAAAAAAGTGAACATTTGTCGACCAATGTTATTGGTACGAAAATAGTGACAACAACAAATTAACTTATCAGTGTTTCTTGTTCTACGGAAATCATTAGACTGCAAAATATTGTTTTGAAGCTGATTAGGAATTACATGAGACTGGTTTGCTTCCTATTTGAGGAATAGGAAGCAGTATTGCCCTCTGGGTAACCAAGCCTCTAGTGCAAGCTTCATAGCATGTGATATGCCGCAAGGATCTTGTCTGGACCCGTTCTTTTTCATCGTCTATCTCAACGATTTTGAAAACTGTCTTTAGCTTTCCAGGGTAGGAAGTATGCAAACGATACGCACGTAGCTGTTTTGTAGAACAATAAGGATGATCAATATGAGATGGCCAGAAGGGAATTGCTCAACATATTGGAGTGATTGGAGTAAGCAAAGTAAGCATCAATCCATAGAAAATAAATACCTGATATTGAGCCATCCTAGGAGAACTATTGTGACATCCTCATGTGAAGCACTTACTCTAAATGACACAGAACTAAAACATTAAAAACAAACTAAATTGTTACAAGTAGTTATCAACGAAGGCTTGAAGTGGAATGAGCAATTCACTAAAGTTAGAGGGAAAGTCACCTGTGGATTTTGGTCCCTAAAAGGGGTGTGGAAGGGGCTATGACTACCTGATCAACAAGCTATTTACCTATTGAATAATGAATAATTCGTTCCAAAACTTGAGACTAATGACTAGGGGAAATTATTTTACTTTTCTGAAGAAAGTTTGGTGAGAGAGTCAAAAATTCAAATTGTTCATTTCCATTTGTATTCTCGTGAGTAGTTTAATCCCTCTAACTTTGCTTTAAGAACTCTGTGTAGTTTTTAAAAACTCACAAGTAATGAAACCCTAACTTCAAACTGGCCGTACCCTCTTTCACCTTATTTGGCTCTAAAGCCCCGTAGCTAGCACTCCCCAATAGGGGCTGTACTCCTGCTCCAAGCACTACCCCATGATTTAGCCCAATGGCTCCTCACTAGCTACTGAGGAAGGATTGCCTCGCCAGTCCTTGAGTCCATCTGAGAATCTGAATTTTATGACTATTGAGCAAGACGTAGCAATGATAGGCGTGTCACACCACATCGTTGAAAAGAACGCAGAACTTTGCAGTAAAAAATATCGAGGTTTCCCACAATTAAGACGGCATAGAAAATTTTTAAGGGAATCTTCTCCTTGTATCAAATCATGTTGAAGGAAAGGTGAAACAAACGCCCTATAAAAATTTGATCAAAGCACTTTTCTTCAATACTGGAATGTAGACTGCGCTTATTGTTGTGGATAAAGACAGGCTTCTTTGATATTTTTATCATATATTTGCAGCTACATTAACTTTCCTTCAAATTTATCAGGATGAGATTATACCGACAAAAATAAAATTGTACCAACAGAAGATAGGACAACCGACAGGAATTGTAAAAGGTTGGATGGTCACCCCCACAAAACAGGATCTGGACCATGACGGGTTGTGCGAGTCTCACATATCCATGATATCATGAAAGCAGGTTACTCGGTTTACAAAAGAGGAAAGAGCCTCTTTTTAAATCGTCAAAATCCTTTAATTACCATGTGCGACTTACTACCTTCCTCGTAAATCGACAGATGACGGTCATTTCCCTGTTTATACTTTCTAAGAAGTACCAGATGCTGCGAAAAATTTCTTTTGAGAAAGATTTTTGTCCAATAGTATTGAAATGCAAAAAGGACGTTGCCTACGTTTGTGAGAGCCTAGAGGGTGTGATCAGGAAATATTCAAGGGCTTTGCCCCTGGACCCGGTTTGTCTCTGCACCCTACCTTTTTGCCGCCTTTTTCTTGCGCCAAGCCCTCTTTGTTCAGCTGCCAAATAATGACTAAAGTAGGCTTCTTCAATTGCATACAGGTGAACACCATTAGCTTTTCTTTATGTTTTTATGGTTGTAAAATCTTGTTCCTGAGTGAAGCACTAGCGCATGTGAAATAGTGCCTGAACAAAAAGGTACAGCTTTTCAAACACCTGCGAACCCTATTGTTTTTACTAGGCCGCAAGGAAAATTCTCAGCTGATTTCTTCTTGTTTGCGTTCCGTGCCCAAACATGTGATCAAAAATCAAAAAAGTACAGATATTAATAGCCCAATTAACAAATCGACAATTCCGTTACTTGACTTATTCCTACGTTTTCTTCAAGTTTTGAACCAGTAATTTCTATTTGAAAACAACGACTCCTGGGCAATCCACTACGCTTTAGTACGGTAATCACTGATCGCACAAGAGTATGCTGTAGTATCTGCAATATTGTATTTGTCTCGTACACGTTATCAGCAAAGTACACATGGAAGCTTAAAGACCAATTTTCGCGCTACATTTTGTTACAAAAACTTTTATCTTAGCGCAAAGAAAATTACCATTATTTCAGTCTGAAGCTTCGAGAAGTTGTTTCCACCCATATGAGATAGGGCAAGAAATGTCCACCGCAGAGGTGCAATTCATAAACAGCTCGCTTGGTTCTAAGAACATTTTCTTTCAGTTGTTCATAGTTTTAATAGCCTTTTAACATTCAGCCTGCATCAGAGTCATGTATGTACTTTTGGAACAAGAAAGAATGTGATATCTGGAAGCTCTTCATTGCTAACAGGTATCGTCAAAGCTTCGTTCTACCACTTTGTTGATAGCAATAAATCCGCAGCTGCGCAATATTATCTGCGGAGCCGCAAGTTAGGAAATATCCTTTCCTACACACGCACTTTTTCGTATGAATACAGGATTCTTTGACAACATTTGTTCTGGCATTTAATCCCAGAGGCAAATCACTGATTTCCTTTCGTACGCCTTGTTCAAAATCACAGAAAAATCACAGAAAAATCACAGAAAATCACAGAAAAATCTCAGATATTACAAAGACATCACATGATTCTTTAAAATCAAAAAATATCGTACGCATTTCCAGGTAGTGATTTAACCCCTCCCTTTAATCACGGAAGAAAGGAAAGTAGATCAACAGAGATACAATAACAGTCTATTTTAGCATTCCAAACTGTCAATTTCAATGATATTTTCCCTTCTTCAAGCTTTTGCATTAAAACTTTTGGGTATTTTACGTCAGTACTGGATTTTTATTTCTTTTGCTAACAACTT
This sequence comes from Cassiopea andromeda, assembly GCA_018155075.1. Taxonomy (NCBI): domain Eukaryota; kingdom Metazoa; phylum Cnidaria; class Scyphozoa; order Rhizostomeae; family Cassiopeidae; genus Cassiopea; species Cassiopea andromeda. Next base: position 169,344 of record WIPJ01067793.1, read on the forward strand.
CGATTTTTAAGTTTTTCTTTTCTCGCTATCTATTGTGTTTCATTTATATGAATTGCCATGAGACCCATTTGCACACATTAGGGTGGCCAACAAACCCTGGAAACCCTGAAAGACCCCGAAAAACTTTGGAGTTTCTTTTCCCCTGGAAAACCCTTAAATTACAACATACCCCTGAAAAATTATGGTCTGAAGCAGATTTTACATGTGTCAATTTTTGGTCTTGCCGTGCTGTTGCATTTTGTGTCCCTGTAACGAAGGGGAGGAGGATGTGTGACTTTATTGGGGGGGGCAGCATATTATTTGTCGTATAGAGGCAGCCTCTTTTTCCAACAACGGACACAAAATTTCAAGTAAAACGCAGAATGAAAGGTGAATGAGAACAGGCAGAAGATCTATACATGATAATCATATTTTTCCTTGAAAACATAGTCTAAGATACCTTGGAAAGCCCTTGAAATTTGGCAGAAAATCCCCTGGGAGACCCTGTAAAAGAATTTCATTTCACTGTTGGCCACCATTTACATGCATACATACATTTCAGTCATTTACAGAAGGTTGTCCATGCAGCGTAACTGATTTCCAAGGGGCCGTCTATTTTCAAATCAAAAAAGCTAAAAATTTAACAAAAAGAAGAAAAAGTTACATATCTTTTAAGTCTAAATATTAAAGTTCTATTCTGGCCTATGTACAGCAACTAATATCAAATAAGATTTGAAAGAGTCCATTGTCAAGCAGCTATCTACAAATATGATTTGAATGATGCAAGGGATGTTGCACGTTTAGCATCAGTTGGGAGACTATTCCATAATTTCGCTCCTCTGAAAAAATACTTTTTGCCCACTATTACTTCTTTTTGCCCACTATTACTTTTGGTCAGTGGCAACTTTAAATCATTTTCCGTACTTCTGCAAGGCCTTCAAGAATGTTGGGAGTTTCGAATTAGAAGTGTTCTATGGTAATTTGGAGCAAGTTACTTGGGGGATTTCATGTTGTAAGTTTTGCCTCATATTCACAATGTTCCCTTATAAATCTTAAACCAAGGTTTGTTAACAATGGTCCAGCAGGTGCGTCAAACGCACGATTAGTTATTATTCTAATAGTTCTATTCTGTAGTTTTTGAGGTCTATTTATGTCAGTTGTGCTACAACGCCTCCAGACACTGGAGCAATATCGAACATAGGGCTCTATCGTGTTATTATACAAGTTCTTGAATAAATGAGCGCCTCCTAGAATAGGCGTGCACCCTTGAGGCTCAAAACTTTTATAAGCGCCCAGAGGCTTAGTGGAGGTATCAAGGTAATAATGGTTATTATTCCTCAAGAGGTTAAACGTCTTTCCACCGGCAGTTTTTCCCATTGCTATCCTGGCTACACCCACACCCCATCCCCGTTGACACTAACAACTCCCATGCACAGGCGAAATTACGCGTACAGCTGCCACATGCCTCAGTGTAGATTACCATCGTATTCGTTATTGTAAGATGTTTTTAGCCTAGAGAATACCCTTTTTGCTGCAGCTGAAGATAGCTGTGTGAGAAGGACTTGTGTAGTATATTGTTTGATTTCGTAAACGGTGCACGTGCACCACGGATCATGCCGTACCTGGGATTTGCTTCTTTTGCGCAGACCACCACTTCACTTTCTTCTCTTCTGTTAAGATAGTGAAATCTTGTACACCTATATAGGCAGGAAACTCAGTTTTCAGAGCGTCGATCATTATAAGTTCCTTTGTTTTTAGATAGCAAATTAAATCTCCATGTCATGAAAAGAGAAACAATTGCTAGCGGTTCTTTTACTAGAAACAAACATGGAAAGTGCTAGGTTGCCCTAAAGTGCCGAAAAACATACTAGCACAATTTTGGAGAGTCTTTCCCGTCTTGACATTCATCATTGTAATCTGCGTGGAAAGTTTATTTCCCTGCTTTTTTTCAATGGTTATGAGGGAAACTATAGAAAAGGCAATTTTGAGAGCCAGTATTGTAAGCAATACAAGGCTGTAAGTTTCTCACTGAATATTACTACTGGAGAAAATTGTAATTCCTCGACTGTATTGCAGGGCACCAATGCAGGTGGAAATGGATGGAATCATAATTTTACATTTTATGCTTTCAAAACCCAAGTGCCTGGCACGTTGCCTTACGCTGTAGGCCACGCTTCATCTTCGTATGGTTGGAAGTATAGACTATCAGAAAACCTTACTTTTGCTGGAGATAATGGATGGACTCATGCCTTTGTCTTCTATGCGTTTCCTGTCAATCCAGATAATATGTTGCCAGTCTCAGTTGGCTCAAATTCAAGGCATTGGACAGCCAGAGTTGTTCAAGGGGTATCTGCAAAGAACCACCAGTTTCAGCATGTTTTCACATTCAAGGCGCTGCAAAACCCTCATGCAGATGCTGTGTGCTTTTCTGTTGGTGGAGCAGGTAATGTTTAGAGTAGCAAGTTGGAATACAGCATTGTAAAAGCCTATCGATTTTAGATGAGGCCAATTTTTGAGACATAGAATTGTTTTGCTGTATTGAGCTGATATAAGGGATCAAATTAAATTTTGTTGGCTTCGTAATCATCAATAGCCAAGATAAAAGAGTTTACGCTAGAAAATACACAGTCAGTTTTTTCATCTGTTTCTACTGATCACTCTTTTTATATCAGTGTTTATCACAATCAGAACTGAAAGGTTATACATTTACTGCAGTTTGACTAAAAGTTTAGCACATCCAACTTTGAGAAAATCATATGTTTTGTGGCTGTCCACTTAAGAAACGTCACAGCTGATTGACTGATGGGCAAAAACTGATGAAAAAAACTGATAGTTTATTTTAGCCTTTAAGCAGATCTGTCCCCTTCAGTTTTGAACATTTTATGGGATGTACAATATAGTACTATGTGATGTACAATATAGTACTATGTGATGTAACATGAAGTGGCAGAATAATATATGACTAATTTTAATTTTGGTAGCAAGGACTAGATAAATGGTAAGTAGATTGTGCCGAATTTTTATAAGCAGTATTAATTTGAAATATTGTTCAGGATATCTCAATTGTCTTTAAATAGGAATCAGAGATGCAAGTTTTTGTATTATTTAGTAAGTATGGGAACATGGACGTTGTGAAATTATAGAGATATAAATTGTCAATCTGCGCTAGATCGGAAGTTAGGCTGATTTCTCTATGAGCGAGGACAGACTTACGCCTTGTTCTAGGTGAGGAGTCAGCAATTTGTTATCTCATAGAGTGAAAATGATGGAGACATTTCCTATGGTATTTGGCTTTTAAAGGGATTCCTTTAATTTTTAGGTAGTGGTGAGCATGAGAGACATAGCTTGGTCAGAGGTGGAAATGCGTCTTCCAATGGTTGGAACCATCAAATGGCTTTTTATGCCTTTGAACAGCAAAAGCCAGGCACCATACCGATTGCTGTAGGTCATGCGCAGTACTCAGCAGGATGGAAGTTTAGAATATCAGAGAACTGCACCTTTGCAGGGGACAATGGCTGGACCCATGACTTTGTATTTTATGCCTATCCAGCAGATACATCTCTTCTCATGCCGGTTTGTATTAAATGCAAATTCGTTCACTGTTAATCGTATACAAGTTATTGTTTATTGAAGTCACACTTTCAGTTTTTTCTATGCACCCTACGCTATTACCGTGTTTATAAAAAGCAAAGACACAGCAGTCGAGGCTTCTTGTTACCAGGTGTATTTTTGATTCACTTGAAGTCGTTTAATACACTTTGAGTTTGCTTTACCTCCAGCGATCAACTGAACGTTCCAAGATAGCTTTAGCATGTTACCATTTTATCAGAAAGCATGATTATTGCGTAGCTCGTATACACTCCTTGTAGCACAAATTCCAATAATTTGCTAAAATTTTTCGCTATCAACGTATTGCTATTTATCAATCTTGATTTCGATCTTTTCACGTAGTTTTAACCAGCTTACTAAAATGCACAATTGACTGGTACCTTGTTATACAATTAATATACAACTTATATACTGTACCAAAATTGTAGATGGCACTAGTTCAGAAGTCACAGTCGTTGTAATAGTTACATTTACTTTTGACATACCCAGTCAATTTTGTCATCGTCACCTCACTCAGGCGAACCTGTTTGCTCACTTGAAATTAAAATTTCTTTGTCACTTTATGATGATAGGTTTCTGTTGGTTTTGAATCCACACATTGGTGCGCACGAGTGAAGATGGGTGAGCTTCTACAAGAATTCTACTTTCAGCATGCATTTACGTTTTATGGCTTCCGATCACCATACCCAGGCACCATTCCTATCTCATTTGGTGAGGCCGGAGCAGATCACAACCACACATTGCGAACCCGAGTTGACAATGGACCTCATGCAGGTGGTAATGGTTGGAATCATGTATTCACAGTTTATGCCTTCCCGAATAGAAAACCGGGTACAGTACCAATTGCCGTTGGACACGCAGATTTCGCTCTCGGTGGTTGGAAATATAGGGTTGAGCAAAACTGTGAAAATGCTGGCACACAAGGTTGGTGCCATGATTTTGTTTTCTACGCATACCCTCACCCGCAGTAATGGAACAAACATTAATGCCACACAACTTTGAAAGCTATAATATATAGATTATTCACACGATGTTAATTGATTTATGGAAATAAAATTATTTGAGAAATACCTGTTTTGTTGTAAATTCTTTAATCTTGCACATGGTACTATAGTGTTCTGCTTTCACATTTTTAGAGGCAAGAGATAACATTTTTTCAATTACTGTCCCAATTTGCTCTGGTGGCTTTTTATAAAAACGTGCAGGACAGACACTGTTACATAAATTTAAAAAATGAATTAAAAAATCAAAACTATTAGTTTAATCCGTGTTAAGTTTTCCCTTCAAAACAAGATTTATGAAGGGTAAATTTCTTACTTTTGGCTCAGAAAAAGCCAATATGTCAATACAGGGGTAGGCTTGAATCGCATTTAATTCCATCTTCCATTGCTATGCCCATAGCTGGACCTGCCAAGGTTTCTATTTAAATCATAGGCAGTTTCGCTTTCATTCTCCTTAGCCGAAAAGGACGGTATCTCATAAGCAAAAGTTTACACTTCACAATCTAAGTCTTCCTCAATGCCATTGGTGTATAGAAGAAGAGCAGGGACGGCACTCTGACTGCTGTTAGTACCCATTGAGGTCTTCTTTATTCAATAGGTCACCTTCCGTAATACATTTCAGACTTACTAGTAGTGACAAAATTCCCAGAATGTTCATTAGGAATCATTCAAAAGTACGTAGCGGTAGGGGATGGGTTTGTATACGTCATTTTTGTGACAAGTAGTTTTGAAAAATGTGGACTGAGTGTGAATGTCAAACCACTTTCATTATGTAAGGCTGAAAATTGAATGGAATAGTATCACTTTTTCACTTTCTGATGAGTGTTTTCCAAAATAACTCAAACACACAAAGATTCCTTCATATCATATGGAGCTTGAGTTTTGCATTATCCCTAATCATTCATAAATTTCAGTGATTTTGAGCCTTAATTTAATGTCCTTATAGGTTATATTCTTTTCAAAAATGAATGATCAATGATGTTCAATGCACATAAAGGATGCCGGTGTGTTGTTGGTGTTAGAATTTCACGCCAGAATTATGCATAGCAATGCGGGGATATTATAGCGAGTGTGGTTACCTATACCATGGGGGGGGAGTAATGTAAAAGTAAAGGTATTCCCGTGTACTTTCGTACCTAGGGGAGTGCCTGTTAGAGAGGATACTTATCCTGAGCCATCGGCATGTGAAGTAGGGTGGTTAGTTCCTTTTTTCGCCACCTTTATATCCTCAGTGTTGCCACCTTATACCCATTCGCTGCTGGATGAATAGTGAACGTATATCCAGTCAGGGCCTCGAGTCCGGCTCGAACGGTAGACCTTCCGAACAAGAGTTAAACGCTTTATCCGCTATGCCACCTCGTCCATGCTGGGTCCGTCACGTGACATAGTTATTCTGTGGAGATCTAAAATGGTAGCTCGTGAAGGCAAAAAGCTAAAGCGCGAGCATAACGCATCAGTTGGCTACTGTGAAGTCTGCCAGAGTCTATGGCATTTTTGACAAGGACAAAGTAGATAATGTTTCAGTGATAAAAGGGGAAGCTGTGAATGATATATTTTATAGAACTATTGATGGATATAGAAATTTACTCGTCTGTTTTACTGCAAAGATTCAAGGTAGGCATATGTACTATATGGCTTCAATCCAAAATAATTTTCTTCAAACAAAACTAGATGAGCAAATATCGTTAGCTAAGACTATGTTTCAATGATTTTTGGTTACTGATGCTTTTTTGGGTGCATCTTACGTTCGAAAGAAGCCAAACACATTGTTCGTCTGCCACCTAGCTGTTTACTTTTCAACACTCCCTGCTCAGTTCGTACCTAGATCTAAGTTTATTAGCTCTGATTAACAACCGTGGTCAGTTGGCATCACATATAATTCAAAATACATTAGAAACAACAAAGAACGTTTTGGAACTTGATACTTGCTAAGGAAATCCATTCATTCTTAAAGCACAGAAACCAGGGTGTAAGATTGAAATTTTAACAAGGGGAATCAGATCAGAATTTTGAAGACAAAGACCTCTAGCATCATGGAAAGGATCTCAATTGCATTCCTTGATATGCCACCCAACACCGAGGTTGTGCCAGGTAATAACAATAATTTGTATTGTGAACAATTACTGAAATGAGTCTGGGGCAAATCTTGAGCAAAGTAGAAATATTTAAGAACAGCTTTCAATGACTCTGTTAAATGGAGGGATGCAGCCTTAAATCCTCCATAAATTTAACAAAGGGGCTGTGCCCCCAGAGCCCCAGGATTTCACTCCTAACACTAACTAGTCTGTTGGAACTGAAGAAGAGCATGTGGTTCTGAAGCAGCCACCCTTGTAAATGTCTGAGTTTGCAAATGCCAGTAAGCCAGATTTAATAATTACTGATCAAATGAACACTAGAAAAGAGACAGGATGGAAACAAGAAATTAGCAAAGTTTATAGGTAAAGTTGATTATTATGGAAAGATTGTGATGATCTTGCTACAAATGCACTAGTATGTCATCTGTAAAAGCACTTCACCAGAGATGTGCTGATGGGGGTGTGGGGTGTCATGTACCCCAAAAATTTTCAAATTTGCAAGAAATTTGGTCAAAAGTCAGCCATGCTGCATGAATGTTGGCCACTGCAATTTCTGTGACGTTTTTATTCTAGAAACAATAGTTGGTCAATTTGTCGAAACGCCCCTTCCCCTAATGGATAGTGTCTTGGTGCATCCACTACACTTAACTATCCCATTGGCATACTTTTGAACTAATGAGCTAAATAGTGATGCACTTTTTCAAATAAAAAGAGTCCATCAAAATGTTCCATTAGATTCGTAAAAATTTTTGGAAGCAAATTCTTCTCCTCCATTACATTCAGCCAAAGTACCCTATATCTTGACAATATAACAAAATCTCAACATCCTAAGTGAGAAAACTAAATGAAGGTTTGAGTTAGTACACAAATATTTAGTCATTCTGTGTCTGTAGCAATACAAACTGAAAGGAAGGTAAACCTGAAATGTTTTGAAGATAGCAAGGGAACATGTGACTTTATATTTTGATAAATGACTTGTCTGATACATTGAATTTGAAGAGCAAATGTAGTAGAAATGCCAATCTAACAATAAATATCAATAGCTTTAGTGAAATCAAAAGCCTGAAGCTTGATTTCATTGCATTTAAAAGATGGAAATTGCATGTCTTTGACCCAACTTCCCCCAAACATTGTTGCTTTCATATATTCCAATTGAAACTTACTCTTTTTGATGTCATTTGGCATATGGTATACTGATGGTTACATAATATTTCTTGACTTGTTGCTAAGACACTTTTGGAATCAAATGGTTATCCAGAGAGTGGCACAGGATTATATACTTCTTCAGATACAAATGTTTCTCATAACTTTACTGCTGCAACATCCCTTCTACTCTGTGAAAAGCATGGAAATTTGCTGTTGACATCTTATTTAGTTTACAATGTAGTACCTTGTGTGGGTAAACTGGTAGAAAGTCACTCTGTATTAGGGCATCCTTTTATTAACAAAATAAATTTGCTGTTGCACTTTTTGTACTGAAAGAAGCTAGAAGCACCACATTTATGTCCGCTCAGAACTACTCTAGGGAAGACCATATCCTTGATAATGATTTGAGAGATGATAGCATTATGGAGAATGATTGAAAGCAAGAACCTATCTACCATTCTGTTCTACAATGAATAGCATAAAGCTGAGTATAGTCTGGATTGTAGTCAATAGAAAAAGATCCCATGAATACTAAATTTTGAGTTATTTATGCATGCAATTTGCATTTGAACAGTTTTCACACTGAGAAAAATAGCAATACTCAGATCTGTAGTTCTTCCAATTGCCTGCATTTTGAGGCAAATACTATGCTTTGATAAAGCTCTACATTCAAGTGCTTTGCTTGAAAACAATGATTCAACTCATAATAGTTCTATCAGATTGTCTATAGATGAGGCTAAATCATATGTAGATCACAGATCACATGTGTCATGTTGATTTTCTTCACGTCTTTTAACCATATTGTTGGGATAACATGTTTTCTAAAATATAGAAAAACTGGTAAATTTCCGCTTTCTTCTCGTAAATTCAACAAAATGATAAAAAATAATGTCACTTTTCGATGAAAGTATGTTCTTCTCACAGTTAACCGTGATCTTATCATCGCAACGCCATGAATTTGTGAAAAAGACACTTCGGTATGATCTGCGTCCTTGCCCTCACTAGGCAGCCATCTTGCCTTTACATAGATTAACTATCCTGTGACTGCGAGAACAATAGACCACTCATTCTAGTCCTAGTACTTTTATGATGCTAGCCCCCTCACTTCCCCAAGGCGTGTACATTTTTATGGATGCCATCATACTGGAATCAATCCTAGCTTCAGCCTCTTTGGAGTTTTTATTTAGGGGGCTCAAAAGATGAAATTTCAGCCACAATGTTCTTAGAACTGCAAGTTCTTTCATCCTGATTTCTACCGTATGCATTTCCCAAAGGAGGAGAAAGGTAAGGTACACTCCTACTAATAGGATATGAATGCTGCAACCTTACTTTGGCTTTCTTCTACATATAGTACTTTCACATACACAACAGTGATAAGTAAATTTTAACAATAGGCGTGGTCAAGGGTTTGGTCAATATACTCCTTACAAGACAGCCCCCCCCTTTTTTTAAAGTTATAGGATAGAACCACTGCATGCGATGGTGAATAACAGGAATTCTGCTACAAATTTTTCACTGATTTTATATACAGCATAATTTGATGACTCGGGATATAATCTTCTGCCACTTTCCCTGTCATTGATGGCAGTGTGCATCAAAGCTGGGAGACTGAAATATAATAGCTGTTAATAGACTAGGCCATCGCATTATCCTCAGGTACTAGTAATTATCCAGCTCCAAACTCCTATCAGTCAAATTTAACATATTGTAGTGTTGGCCACAGGAAACTTCGGCCACCTTTCTAAGGTCAATCGATACTCTGACAATAGTCAGATTCATAGTATGGCTGGAAAACAATGTACTTTGCTGCCCAAAAAGCTGGAAAAAGATTGTGTTTTTAAAGCTTTGGCTGAAATTTCAACTTTAATTCAGTGGACACCCTGTTTCTGTCAATGCAGTATCAAAGATCATTCTAGACCTGACAAAGGAGGGCCTTGTAAAAGTCAAGGATCACTTCTGAAAAATTCCTTATGTTGGGGAATCTTTGGTGAAAAACAGTGCTGTGAACGAGTTTATATAGTATTTTTATGTAAGTAGGTAAAAGATTTTCATTTGCATAGGAGGTCATCTATAATGGATGTCTGCAAATAGTTGCCATGTTTCAGTCCCCTCCCTCCACCTGTCCACACCTGTCTGCTTTTTGCTTCACGACTCCCCTTTTGTCGGTGCGGACACTTAGTTAGAAGACAAATAGAGAACTGCAAAAGCTATGGAAAAAACTCATTGAAAAAGCATACCTACTATACTTGTTTCTTGTTTGCCTCTTCATTTTTCAACCTTTAACACAAGAAGATTATGATAAAATGACCTTAAGTGCCCTCTTTTCTCTTACAGAGGCTGCACTGAAAATGATGTTCACTTACAGCTAAACCCCTCCTCGCTCTTTCCACTTTTGCCCGCATTGTTACTAACCCCTCCGTCACCCAAGGTGCAGACATCTTTTACGAATGCCGTCTAGCGACATTGCAAAAGCTTCTATTTTGATTTGAAATAACCAGTGACTAGTGTACTGTGAAAGTCAGAAATGTCCATAGAAGGCTTAAGCCATGCTTAAACGGTTAGAATTTTGCTTGACAAAGTGCCTCGAATGATCCAATAAGATTGAATCAATTTTTTGGGATTGGATTGATATTGGTTTGTCGTTAGGTAGACAATGAAGGAAATCTTCACAAGCACCGCACACGGTGAGACATTTGCCATTTGCAGCAGAAACTGTTACGCATGTGTGGCATTTTGGTCACAGCCATGAATGAACACTTGCTAAGCAAAAAATTGGCCGCACCTTGAACGTGACACTTTGCTAAGCAAAATTCTCATTGTGTGTGCAAGGCTTTACTTTCGAGTTTTGAATAACTTATTCAAAGCTCGAGCTGGTTGGGTGGAATTTTCAATCAAAATTTGGTTCAATTCATTTTATTTTAAAATTCCATTACATACAAGCAAATTAAACATAAATTAGCTAAGTGTAAATAAAATATTGATGCTCAACAATGCAAAAAGAATGATGTGGAAAATAGAACTAGAATTAAAATATAATAGGTAGATGCAAGCAAACAAAATATCAAAAGTATCAAGAAAGCTTGTATGCCGGGAATTTCTTAAAGGAGGGGCCCTCTTAATAGGTAAACAGATCGAGGAGATAGCACCCTCTTGGCCAAAAATAAGATCTTGGAATTCGATTAACTATGAATAAAGATTACATAGATCAAGCAATATCAAATGTTGAGTTTGACTGTTAATTTTAGATGGCTGTAAGTTCTAGGGCTGGTAGGTGGAAGTGAAGAAATGGAGCGTAAGTTAATGCCAGCAACTCATTACTGTTGAAGCTTGTTTTATGGCATGTGAAATGCCGTTCCAAGATTTTGCACCAACATAGATATTAAACCATATTGCGAAGAATTTTTGCGTGTAAGAAGATTATCACATTTACGTGCTTGCCTGGTATTATGCTGATGAACTTGCAAAAGCATATTAAAAGCTCATGAAAGCAAGGCGGGGAAAGTTTATTAAATGATTCATAAACAAATGTCAGCAGTTTCATTTCTAAAAGATCCTGCTGCTTGAAAAGACGGAGATCGAGAAAAATAGGTGTAGAAGGTGCAGAAAAATTTTTAAAAGGTAATAGCTCGTATAACCTTTGGAAGGTTGAATATTGGTTTAATGTAAGCATCAGAAGTAAGGCCCAGAAAAAATTTAATATTGAAGAATTGAAGGAAATGAAGAATAGTACAAAGAAACCAGCCGTTCTTGTTAACTTGTCAACGAGTTCTCTTAAGTGATGCTTCCAAGATAGATTTTTATCCAAAAAGGAGACAAAGGACTTCGGCTTGCTTTCCCTTTTTCACATGTTTCTTATCAAATTTTATTGAAATATTCTCGTTTAGAGGTTTTTGTACAGAGTGAAAAATGACAAAGTTAGTTTTGTCAACATTCAAAGCGAGTTTATTAGCACCAAGCCATTTTTGACATGCTTTGGTTCACAATTTATAACCTCTTGAAGTTGCTCTTGTTTTCATGATTCAAAGTAAATACTTGCGCCATCCACAAAGAGAGAAAATGATAGTCTGTAGGATGTATTTGGAGTATCATTTATAGAAAAAGGAGTGAAGAACAGATCCTTGTGGGGCACCACATTTAACATTAATTCTATTGGAATTGTAACCGTTTATTGATATATAATGTTTCCTGTTGCTAAGATAAGAACGAAAATAGGTTAATGCTATTCCTATAATTCCATAATGCTCAAGTTTGTTAAGAAGTATTTCATTATTAACTGTATAAAAAGCCTTTTGCAAATCTAGGAAAATACCACATCCAAACCTGTTACTATCAAAGTTTTTGTTTACCCTTTCAGGTAAACTAAGCAGTGAATGATTTATGAAATGAGAAGTACGGAAACCAAATTGCAGATTATACAGGATATTATGTAGTCGCAAGAAATTGTAAAGAGGCTTGGGCATCACTTTCTCTATGATTTTACTAAGCACAGACAAAAAGGAAATTGGTCTTTAGTTGGCAGCAGTTAGAGGATAACCCTTTTTGAACAAAGGAAAATTTCAGCTAGTTGAAGTTTTCAGAAAAGGTGTCAGGCTGAAATGAATCATCGAAGATATCTGACAATGGAGAGTATATATATGGGGATATAATTTTCAACAACTTTGTTGGAATACTTTTAGGACCTACAGATTTTCCAGCTTTTAGTAAACTTAAAATATCATATATTTCCATAGGGATAGCTGGGCTGATAAAAAATGAATGCTCAGTCCTGGTACCAAGATGGTCGATGGAAAATTTTCTTGTGATTGTTGTACCTTTACCAATGTCACCAGCTACATTTACAAAAAAATTGAAAGTGCTATCAATCACTGCATAAACAAACAGACCTTGATTGTTGCTTAGAAAGTTTCAAAACATTTTGGAAATATAGCTCCAATATTCAGTGTAATAATCTTCTAGTTCAACATTTTTGTGCTTCCCACATTTTCATTCTATTAACGCAAGATTTGTGAACGTAAAGAGCTCTATAGCAGTATTGTAATAGGTTTTAAAGAATATGTCCTGCCACCTCGCCCTTTATGCTATTCTTCCAAGGCATGCTTAGGCTTCCTATGGACCGCCAGCCAATTCCGGCCCGCATAGAGCTTTATTCCGGCCTGCGAGGAACTTTTAATGCCCTCTCTTGTGAATTGACAAATTTTTGAAAAATTTTTGAAATTTGGGTTTTTGTGATAAGAGGTTATTCCAAATCCAAAGAACACTATGCAGTTTTATCAAGATGTAGAAGAGCATCCCTTGCATTATGGCTGAATTTAATTAGACATTCCCTGGACATTGTGATAAAATGAATCTGTGTTCCATAATAATAACAAGTGCTCTCAAAAGGATCTGGCATATCGAAGTCTCGCAGGAACGCAAGTGCATTTGCGCAATTCTTTATTAAGTGTCCTCTGCTCATGACCCGCGGCCTTTGGTAGAAAAGAAAGTTTGGCCCATATGAGAAAAATGTTGTCTACGCATGTTCTAATAAATCCAACCACGGATTATTCCGACCCACCACCGGGCAATTAGTCACCAAAATTGTAAGAAATATACCTTATCACATACATCTTACGCACCCTACTCTTAGGTGCCTAATAAGCGTCCTGCCTATTTGTTTTTCGATGTTTTCCAACCTTGCTTTTATCAATGAATACATTGAGCAAATCTTATTGTCTGTAGGCAATTTTTTCATGCTTCATACATTTTCACAGCCATAGGTTCCTGATTTAAGAGTATAGATAGCTACATGGCATTATTATTTTGAGATTTTGCAGCATTTATTCCAACCCCCCCCCCTTTTTCCAATTCTCCGTCTATTAGACACCTAGGATACTTGACTATTACTTACTCTTTTTTTATAAGAATACCTAATTTTTCGCTGAGCCTCAATATTCTTAAATTTCTTTCGTTTTCAGTCTTAGATTATTCTTAAATTATTGCTATATTTTGAAGGTATAAATTTGTCTGAAAATCAAAGTAGTATATTCAAATCTTCATTGATGTTTTACTTCATCGGAAAGCAAAATAAGAGTGGAGCAGAATAATGACTATTGTATTGGTAGTGCAAAAGTTAATCTACAAACAATACTTTAACTCAAATACACGAAATATCTTAGTCTTGACGGAGCATAAGCCTTGCATTATTCATAAATTATTCTTAAGTTTTAGTGATTCGTGGCCTGAATATTCTTATAAACTTTACTCTTATAAAAAAGTGTGTACAATGTCCTGAGATGTTGGTTCTGTTATGAGAAGTACTTTCATGGAAAGCTGCTCCTGCTGCCCATAGAACAGAGAAAGCAAATCTATTTATTGTATGATCTAGTCAAACAAACAAGTAGCTGATCACTAAGATTTTGAAGCTCATTTGCTAATTCAATTATTGATCTCAACAGAGCTCGTTTACTTGCTCAAATTAATTGCATTAAGATACCGATACCGAATAAAGCACTTTATTGCTTCTATTGGCAGTTTAATCATTAATATGCATGTAAGTAAAAACCAGATCATCATGTAGCCATTGAGTGAACAAGTTTATCACCTGCAACCAATTTAGGAACTCAGTAAGAAAGTCAACCCGAGACCTGCAAAACACAAATTAATGCTAAATACTTGAACATGTGCAATCACTTTCTGTTTACAATGTCAAGCAATGTGATAGTGAAGTTGCCATGGCTCTATGTGAACCGTTTGTTGGAATTCAGTTGCTGTCAGTTAGAAGTAAAGTTGATAAACAGCGTTGTTGTGCATAAATTCTAGCCTTAAAGTTAATTCTTTATGATTTCTAGAAACTGGCATTGATCTGCAAACTGGTTTCAGCCTACCTAACGTTTTGAACATAGTCGTAATTGACATGACAGCTTGAGTATAATTAGCAAATTATGCTATCAAATGTAACGAGCAGTTGACAAACACTGTTGAAGAAATTGATGACTTTCGAAGAAATCAACGACTGTTGAAGAAATCGATTATGATGTCATAAAGGAATGCCATGTTGAACTAATTTATCTTGGATTCCAACGTTATTTATAAGCTCAGTAGTACATTTACATGTTTGTCAATTGATCCTTTCATCGACGTAGGCCTACTTACTAAATCATTATTACTCTGCTCCATTATTCATTCATTCATTCATTCATTTACTCACTCATTCATTCACTCTTTCATTCATTTATTATTTAGATAATGGATTTCTGCCAGTTACAGGTTATAACTGAGAGGTCAGTTATTGTAAATAGATCTTAAATGACATCATAAATCAAGGAGTTACACTGAAAAGTTTTAAACAAATTGCAAATGTGAATGTTATAAGAAGCACGCAATTGAAGTATAATAATAATTATGATTTACACATATTTCAAAAGGCTTGCCTTTTCAGAAAATACTTATTTCCGCTATCAGTAGCATGGCAAAGCAAAACGCTGTAAATTTCTGCAAGTCAAGTTAATGATATTTACCATGTTTTCATTTTGATGAACACTTTGTGGCAGGATGTCCATGTGCACAAAAAAAGAAAAAGTTGTGGAAGGATGTGGGATCTTTCATTCCTCTGTGCCTTCTATTCTAAAGAAATGATGAAATGAAAGTCGTTTTCTTTTTCAACTTTCTCTATTACGATCCTATTGTTATTGCCAGTATTTTCTAGCAAAAAGGTGCAATTTCACCTTGAAAGCAATAGCTCCGATAACAAATTTTTTTGCGTCTTAACGGGATTCAGTAATTTTCACAAAAGCGGCAGATAATGCAGTATCTGAGTTTACCTCGTGATTGAAAACAATGGGTGCTTTACCTAATTGAAGAAGAGATATCATTGCGGAGGCAGGTCAGCTCTATTCGTATGGTGATTATTCGAAAGGATTAATGCGCGCGCACGCATATTTTACTGGCACCCCCGTAGTCGTTGCGTTTGTTTAAAACGCGAATGAGTGTGGTCAGATGAATTTGTTCATTTTCGGAAAACAATAATGAACCAAGCTACCTGCAACTAGAGATCTACTATTGAGCTTTGATATCAATGAAGCAAAACACAACTTGAGCTTGAATTCATTACGTCGTAGTTAATAGTGGTTTGATTTTGAAGTATTGCATTAGCACATCACTATCGAGAAGTCTATTTGACTGTAGACGGCAAAGGACGTAGCTGATGCTCAACTACCTTATACTTTTATTAGATTTTGCAAGTATATGAGCATTGTAGTAAAGTGCGAAGATGAATTGTTTGGTTACTTGTAGTGAATAGCTTTTGTGTGCATTTCTACGCGACTAGGAGATGGCAATGGCTTGCAGATTAACATCAAGCTTCTTAGTGCTGGCTATTACTACTATCCTCATTCGAAAGCATGTTGCTGCTGCTACAGGCTGTACTCCTTCAGTTTGCGACATGAGATACGAAATAGCAAGTGAAGTGCACGCTTTATTGAACTACAATACTTGTGATGATGTTTTTCGCTTGGATTGCATTTGCAACAGGACAATTGATATTCAGTTTCTCAACCATCCTCCGTATATATACACAGATGCCAAAACTGGGAAAGTAGTTGGCCTTCTAACAGGTAAGATACACTACTGGTAGTGCATATTCATTATTTTAGTAAAAAACGTATGCTATTTTATTTAATGAGCAACTTCATGTTGTTAGAATCTCCTTGATGAAGTGCATAAACATTTGATTTTATTGTATGTTATGGAGACCCCCTTGAAAACCAGCACTGCTGAAGGGCCACCCTCCGTAAATATTTGAAATGAATGAATGAATGAATGAATAAATAGCCATTAAATCTTAAGCTGTTGAATCATCCGGAAATCGAAGGATGCTATATATGTAGATGTATTGATTTTCTGAAGCTTGTGTAAATTAGTAAATGTATTGAAGCATTGTTATGTTGAACTTATAGCAGACATGCTGAAGTGGTGGCAGAAAAGCTTTGCGCATGTTTCTACCAAAGCCCAGAAACTGCAGTAGTATTCTGAATATAGCCGCGGAACGTATTGTAATCTAGCAAAGATATTTTGCTGATAGTTTTAAAGACTGCAATCAAAGAAGATCATCTCTTTCGTGTTTAGGAAACAGCACACTAATAACTCCCAATTGTATTTCATAAGCAAAATCCTCTATTCAATTTAAGCTAAGTAGATTATTCATGTAACTTTGTCCTGTTTCAAATATGAAATAAAATCCAAATTTCAAAAAAATGCGCTCCTTTAAGCACTAGATTTTTCCTTTATAGACTCTTTTTTGTCGGTGCCCTCGTGAGGCAGAATTGATTAGTTTAAGAAGTCATGACATTAGTTTCATTTCATAGTATCAAAAATTTTAAAGTAGCTGCCCAATAGACTAAGGGATTAAATAGCTCAAACAGACTTAGAAGAATTAGGGTAGGCTGTGAGGATTACTCATAGCATAACATATTCACAAACAACTTTCTAGTAACACAATGCTATTTTCTGGAAGCATTTAGTAACGGTAGGCTTAGTGCAATATTTTATACATTTGTAAGAACAAGACAATACACTTAGCATCATTTATAATAGCAGAATAAATGCAGACAACCTGTAACCTGTTTTAAGTGCATTAGATATTTTGCCAGCACTTTCGGTACAATGGTGATTGTACCTCAAACCATAATGCTTCTATTGAGATCAAGGTTGTGTATTGGAGAAGCTATGATAGCAAGAAATAATTCAAAAACAACCTATTGATACATTTTACAAAAGTTATATAGCATTTGAAGGCATTATCTGTGATAGATTCTTTGCAAAAGATATGCATTGTCAACAAGCATAACTTTTTGTTATTGCTGATCCGAACATCTACTCCTTTCTGAAAGCTAGATTAACTTGAATTGTATTTTTTCAGTTCGTGAATTTCTTTTTTGACTAGCACTCCCTCAATTCAACTGCCGGCAAATTTAATATAAGAGGGTGTGGCCGTTTTCTCCTACAGTTCTCTTAATTTTTGTTGTCTCTATGTGTGATTTATCTCTCTTTGAATTCAACTTTCATTTTCATTTGAAGCTGTGTTGTTATGAGTTTTGTACAGTAAAATGCTCTATAGGTCTGCAGAATGTGGCTAGAAGTGCTTTGCAATGATTTGCTGCTTTTTGTAGTGACCCCTTAAGTATATAGCCAAAAAGTAAGATAAAGTAAACAGCATACAAGATATTGTTGCGATTCAACTGCTTTGCTTCTAACTCTGTAGGTGGAAGTTTAAATTATAAATATCAAGTTCAAACCTTCTTGTAAAGTCACTTTATCTGGACGAAAAACAAATTTTTAACTTTCTTTTCATTATTCTTTGCACTGTAGGAGAGTTCATTGCATTTTCACTAAGTCACGAGCTGTTTTGATACTTTTTACTTAAATTGGAAGTTGAATCCGTGAATTTAGAACGTGATTGGAAGGCTCATTTGAAATGCCTGACAACAACCATGAATTTATAGTTTCTCTTTTCAATAAAATCAGCAAGATTGGTATTTAAATATTTATAAGAGCTATTCATACCTATTCAGGTCACCTCCTTGGATCCATCAATTATCATTCGCAGCTTTATACTACATACTGAATGTGAGGTTCATAAAGCAGTTTGAAAAGAGCTGGGAAAGTGATTTCCACCAATCGCAAAGACACTCTTTGCAGATAAACATAAATCACATGGTATGTCAGGGGTGTCGAAACGACTTTCAAAGGGGAGGGGCCTGGTATCTATTGTCGGGATATGCTCAGGTAAAAATGATGGATTAAACTATTTTATGAAAAACGTGGGGAGAATCCCCTCGCCCCCCTTTTTGCAACGCCCTTGTATATACAGGTAGCATCAGTGGGGCTCTCAGCTTTCATTAGTTGCAATAAAAGCCACAGTTCACTGAAGCAAATGCTTTTACATCTTAAATTCAGAAGTATACACATCACATGAACTGTAAGCAAAGAGTATAGCTGAGGAAATGAAATAAAATAGCTATGTTTGGATCCTCCAATATTCAATTATAGTTAAGAGGCTTTCTACCTCACTTAAAGGATTTTCTAAATTGCTACATGCCAGTAGGTTTTGATGGAAGGCGTAAAGCCACAACCAATGCTACGTCTTGTGCTTGGATTTTCAAATGACAAAATGCTACTGATTGTATGTTTGCTGTGGCTTTTTGCAAAACATTTTCTGCTTTTTCTTATTATTTTATTTTTTGACAATAACAAGCTCTATTGCTTTACCATTCAATTAGTGGCATCATTACCTCTTCTCTAGATTTAGTAGGAATCTGTAGAAAAACTTCCATGCACGAACCAGCATTAGTACGTGGCCTATTCTTGGTTTTTCGAATTAATTTTTCTATTCATTTTGCTATGAAATCAAGATAACGCAATTGAACCTCGCATATCAATTTCCCCTGCTGACAAATTGGATTTATATCATTGTTTATAACATGGAAATGGCGGAGTGATCTGCCAATGAACAAATGTTTTCATCAGAACACAACAGCATTTCGTTAACCTCATTAAGAGATCAAGATTTCACCTATTGGGAAGAAACTGCGTAGGCTGAGGAATTGCTTCATCACAATGCTTTGTCCTGCAGCTAGATTACTACATCCATGCAGAGATTGTCTTGAGAAGTTGAAAACAAAGAATGGATGAGATAAGCTGCTTGTCGTAGAAATGTTGTATGCGTGTGTAGTCCTAGCTTATCTAGCGGAGGCTTTGGTGGAAACAACATTAAAGAGCAACAGCTCGTGTAGTTATTGTATTATCTATGGTTTCAATGAAGCTATGACTGCCGGATGCACCCATCCTTCAACAGATCATTGGATATTTGCTTAGGACTGCGAAATATTCCGTTAACAACTTGAAAGTGTTCGAAGTTTTTACAAGATTTTATATGGCGTTAGTAATGGTTTAATAGCAGTTTTGTGCTGTTGTTTGTCACCAAAAGATCTGGTCTGCAATGGGTACTCCCCTCTGGAATACCCCCACTCCTCCAGTCTGTGGAGGCTGGTTCACCCTTACTGAATGCTACCTCAATCCATACCATTTGGCCTTTTGAATTTGAAGCAATTTAATTGGTCAAGTATAATTGAGGATGAAATCTGTAGCAACCTCATCATCATCATCTGTCTGTCTCTTCCATTTCGCCCCCGAAAGGGGCCTAGGACTGACCCTGGGGTCAGTTTTCGCCTGTAATTTGTTTAAAAGAGGTGATCGAGTAGGCTACACTCAATCCACTCTGTAACCCCAAAAAGTTAATAGGCAGAGCTGTAGCGTGAGCCATTGAGTCTGCTTTTCACTGAAGGGGCCTGGTTGGACAGTTTGCCACAGGTCATCAACATCTACCCTAGTTCTGAATCTCTGCGATAGAAACCACTATCAACTTAAGGGCAGCTGTTTCTCTGTGCCCGCTTGCCACCACGTGGAGGTCTCTAACCATGGGCTAGCTCATCATCATCATCATCATCGTCATCATCATCATCATCATCATCATCACATCATCATCATCATCATCATCATCATCATCATCATCATCATCATCATCATCATCATCATCATCATCATCATCATCATCATCTTCTTCTTCTTTTTTATCGCCTGGCGGCATAAGATTAACTTGAGTCTAACCAAAAAACACTACAAGCAGGCTTTTGATTTTTGATGCCTAGCCATATTTGCTACTGTGATCATTTTGCCACACTTTTTACATTTTGTCCTGTTTATTCTATATGTTCTTGTTGACAAAATGTGAGTCCCATACAATTCTTTGTCACTGGCTCCACAAGATAGTCTATGTCTAGCAAAATTTGCTTTTGAAATCCATTTCATACAATTCCTACATTCTTTTTTCCCATTCAAAGTTCTTTCCCCATCACATCTTTTATAATGGTTTTTCATGCTCCCCTCCTGCTTAAATTCATCACTACAATTAGGGCATACAAATAGTGGCGCATTAGTAAGGTCTCTGTGCAACCGTTTTTGGTGGATTGTAAGTGCAGCTCTTGTTCTAAATACTCTATTACAACCTTTATACAAACATTTTGCATCATCACATCTGACTCCTTGGCTTCTCTGATCAATCTTGTCTGTACCCCTTGGTATTTTAT
>WIPJ01067793.1:190437-200876 GCA_018155075.1 Cassiopea andromeda
CTTCTATCATATTCACCTCCATCCCTGCCTCTTTTATTAATCTCCTCCAGTATGGTATTATCATTAAAGTTTTCTTCTTTGATTTTACTTTGCCTTCTAATTTTGTTAACCATCCTAGCAATGCTTGCTTAACTAGACTCTCATCAGGAAGTCTGAGGATATGTCCCATTCTGGTAAGATGTGCAACCTCTATTTTTGTTCTTATGATGAAACTTGCAGCTGGTTCCTAATATCAGCCATATTAATTCCATATTCCTGCATTTGTCTCAATGGTTCACCTTTCCTGTCACTCCAAATATATCTGTATTTCTTGTCACAAAATCTTTGAAAGCTCTTGATTTCCCTTGCTAAAAATGGGCGCACTGCAGTGTTGAACAACATTGTGCCTTCAACACATGCCTTCAACACATGCATCATCATCATCATCATCATCATCATCATCATCATCATCATCATCATCATCATCATCATCATCATCATCATCATCATCATCATCATCATATTTATATCTAACCACGCAGTGATCGATACAAATGGCATAACACAACGTTAGTTCGCTGAGATATGTGTGCTGCATAAATTAAAAAATATATCTGAATTTGTTTGTTCAGTTACATTTTGTGAGAGACTGTTCTATATTGGTACAACAGAGAAAAAGAACGAGTTTTTAACAATATCAACATGAGCAAATTTTAAAGCGAGGTTTTTCGAATGGGAATTTCTTAAACCTCTGTACATGTTTCTTTCAAAATAGTCAAAAGGATGTAGAGCCACTCGATTAGAAAACATCTTATGAACGTATTTTAATTGGAAAAGTGTCCTTCTTGATTCTAAAGTATCCTAGTTCAGCTCCTTAAGCATGGCAGTGACACTAGATGCTTGCCGGTAGTCGTTTTTTACAAAGCGGGTTGCATGTCTTTGAACCATTTCCAACCTATGCTTTCATTCTTTGGTCCTTGGTGACCAAGCTTCACAGGAATACTCAGGGTGGGGACGAACCAATGACAAATATAATTTCTCATTAATGTGACTCGAGCAGGATGAGAAATTTCTTTTGAGCAATCCTAAAGTTTTATTTGCCTTACCTATCATATGATCTACTGTTCTATTCCATTGCATTTTGAAACTAAGGTGGACACCGAGATATTTATATGAATCAACGTTTTCAACCAGTACCCCATTTACATGATAGTTAGAATGGATAATATTTCTATTCAGAGTAGCTATCTTTGAAAAACATTTCGAGACATTGAACTCCAAATTCCACGGTGTACCCCAATTATGCAGTAGATCAAAATCATCCAGCCGTACCCTGCTATCTACTTCTGACTCCATCCTTCCATATAAAGCGCAATCATCAGTAAATAGAGTAATATCTGACTTTAAGCCATCTAAAATATCATCTAAAATATTTAGCGGAGTGAATGGCCAAGCGGCCCAGCCAGTTCCATTAGCTTAAATGAAGTTAAGCATGGCTGTGTACGGTCAGAAACTGGATGGGCGACCTCCAGATGAACGACCAAAACAGCTCACTCCCCCGTCCTTCGGAAGGGACGTTAAACTAGGGGTCCCATGCCTGGATGCGGCATGAATAGTAGGCCTAAATTAGCTGAAAAAGCTAGGTATAACAGCCTACTCAAAATAAAGTAAACAAAAACAAAAAAAAAATCATTTATGTATATCAAAAATAGTATGAGTCCAAGAACCATTCCCTGTGGAACTCCAGATAACACTTCACAAGGGGTGGATCTTTCACCGTACATAATAACAGTTTGAGTTCTAAATGATAAAAAACTTCTTATCCAAGAATTGCTCTAACCTCTAAAACCGTAACTACTTTGCGTTTGTAAAAGTTTTCTATGAGGCGCGATATGGGACAAAATAGGTCATTTCAAATATATAGCTCATTCCAAATATATAGGTCATTTCCGCACATATATAGGTCATTGCTTGCAAATATATATGGCTACTGCGCTTCAAAAATGTGTGGCTACTGTGCCAGCAAACACTTGAGTTAGTTAACGTTCTTTGAACATCTAATAACGTTTGAAATATTGCGATAGCTTTTCCAACAAATATAAGCTACCATCACGAAAGTTTCCAGACATTTTCGAATTGGGTTACGAATTTGTTGAGAGACAAAATCATTTGCCAATTTCTAGAGCTATTTGCAAGCAAACCTGCGGACGAATTTCCCTCAAACTTCTCTTGCAGCTTCTTCAGTCTTTGCAACTATTAATTCTTGAAAGTATATACCTTGTCGCCATGCGAAAATTTTTGTTTATGGCCCTTTTCACCTTACCTTGCAAATTGTACAGAAATACAATGTACCACATTGTATCGTTTTTGCCCTGAGAAATGGCAAAAATGTTATGGTTGGGAGGTGACTCACCCCCATACCCCCTTAAGTTTCGTCCCTGCTTATCGTTGTGTAAACAAACCCTATAAATTTTGTTGTCAAGATAGTAGCAATCAACACAAAAAACTGACTTAAAAGCAGATTTTGGGAATAATAATATCTTTCTAAAACGTAAAAGCCATAGCAACATTTCAATTGTTATTAGGGCGATTCCACATCTAAGCGTACATCCGCTACCAGCTTTTGCACTGCTTTTCCAAGGCAACTACACGCCACTGAAAAAATTTTACTCGTTGTGTGTACTGCAGTATATACGGCAGTATACACAACGAGCATGGTCTTTTTAGGCAATATGAAAGGGGGTTCTTCGATAAAATCTTTGATATCACTCACTGTCGGCACTTTGACAGCATTAGCCCCCAGCATTTTTTCTGGCGCCTTCACTGAAAACGAGACAATTTTGTTCATTGGGTTATAGTTGCATAAGAAAATCCGTGCAAAAGCTTAGATGTGGAATCACCCAATTGATGCTCAAAGAACGTTCACTGACCTAAGTTTTTGCAGGCACAGTGGCCATATATGTTTGAAGCGCAGTAACCATACATTTTTGAAGAGCAGTAGCCATATATATATATATTTGCAAGCAAAGACCTATATACGTGTGGAAATGACCTATATATGTGCGAAAATGACCTGCATTTTTGAAATGACTTATTTTGTCCTGTATGGCGCCTCATAGTTTTCTATGAAACTTTGTCAAAGGCCTATGAAAAATCAAGAAAAATAATGTCAGCTGGGCCTTTAGCGTTTATTGCTTGGCATAATTTGTGACGAAGAGATAAAATCTGTGTCGTGCAGGAATAGTGCTTCCTGAAACCGTGTTACTTGCTTGTAATAAGGCCGTATTTTCCCAGATGATTGCACAAAGAAGATTTTATTATATGCTCAAGAATTTTACAGGGAATCGATGTGAGTGAAACTGGTCTATAATTTGATGGGTTACTTTTCGCGCCTTTTTGTGAAGAGGGGTAATATTCGCCATCTTCCAGTCATCTTGTATTTCTGAGGTTACTAACGAATTTTTAAAAATAGCTTCCAGAGAAAATTTGCTGCTTCATTTGGAATTAGTTTGAGAATCCCAGGGCTTATGTTATCAGGCACTGGTGACTTTTTAGAATTAAGTCCAATCGATTAAGCTTTTTTGACGCCATGAAACGTTACCTCAATGTTAGGCATATGGGGGGTAGTTGATAGATTGCCAATATCACCTGAGTCTTGGTTGACAGCTTCAAAGAAAGTATCATTCAAAACGTTTAAAATATCCTTGGGCTTTGTAAATACTTGATTATTTTTGATCAGAAATTTAACAGACGATTTTAAAGACCTTTTTGATTTGATAGATTTCCAAAATTGCTTTGTTTTGAGACCTTCATTGTTCATTGACATATTCATCGTGGGCAGCATTTATCAAGTTCTTTGCTCTCCTTTTTTGATTTTTTGAATGCTTGAGTATCAGAAAGAGATCTTGATCTCTTTCCCTTATCATAGAAGCGTTCTCTTTTACGTATTTCATGATGAATTCTTGAGTTGGTCCAGGGGAGACCAGATTTTGAATCTTGTAACTTTTGAAGGGACAAATTTATCAACAGCATCAAATAACTTGCTTTTGAAAAGTACCCATTGGGTCTCAACATTCATGGATGAAAGATGTAGTCTGAAATGAGAATTTGCATTCTGCAAGCAGTTTCTAAGACCAGTTAAGTCAGCTTTATGATAAAGGTAAACTTTTCTGGTTCTGTTAATGACTTTGTCTGCATTTGCGTAAAAATTGTATGCTATCATGTCGTGATCAGAAACACCGGGACACGACAAAACATTGCTTACGCTAAACTCCTTGTTGGCTAAAATCAGATCAAGTATATTATCTCCCCTTGTTGGGAAATCAACAATCTGCCTTAAACCTAGCTCTGAAATAGTGTCCAAATATGGCCTAGATTCTCTGTGGTGTGAAAGATTTTCTTTTAATGCGTGTTTCTCCCAATCGATATCCGGTAAATTAAAATCGCCGCTTAGAAGAGTAAAATTCTTGCATGCAAGCACTTGCAATAATGCGTCTTTCAAATTTTCCACTACTTCGAAGGCAGAAGATGGTGGGCGGAACGAGGCATAAATGACAACTTGTTTCGTATTTTCAACTATCAGTTTAACAGAAACGAGCTCGCATTTATTCCCCGTTATTTCTAATTTTATAGATTTTAGCTGTTTCTTTACTGAAATTACATTAACTTTGCGAAGATATTGCTGGACATCATTAAGCTCACTTTCAATCTGATCAAACTTCGCTTCCACCTGCGCTATCTCTTGGCATAGGCCCATGCTCAAATTATTAAAATCTTTCGTTTGTTGGAAGATCGTATAGCTTCTTGTTTATCAGCTTAACATTTTACTTCTTAAAAATCATGCTATGATTAAAAAATATAATTGTAGCATTTTTGTATCACATTTTGTACAAGGAAGGTGAATTAATTTTGAAAATTGGAAATAGGTTCATATATAGGGGAACGAATTTGCTGTTGTAGAACAACATTAAGAAGATGTGGTGAATAAATAGATTTCGTCATCTGATTGATGCTTTACTTCAAGGGGTGTAGCAAAGTGGCTCAGTTCAGCTTATTATTCTGATTTTACTATCATCTATCTAGAATATCTGTAATAAAAATTTCTAACATAGTTTCCTTCAGCGCACCTATGTATCTTCTTCCTTTTCTCTTTCTTTCCAGTTATATCCTCATCACATTTCAACAAATCTGTTCCATATTTTCTACAGTCACCACTTCTGCATTTTCTAATATACTTTTTCATCTATTTTTCATATTCATTTGATAACAGGATTCTCTTTCTACATAGCAAGTCATCTATGCAATTCAGCTACACATCTGTGACAACAAAATTTCACTGATATGCTATATGTAATCAGCCATCCCCTTCCTCCTTGCTATTCACTTTATCATGCTCATGCAATTCTCCATATGCCTTGATCTATGTTATGTTTCCATCTCTAAAAGTTAAAAATGTACTAGGTATATGCTTGGATGTAGTAAAATCTGAAAATATTTTAAAATAACAAATAGTATTGTACTGTAGTGTAATAAAACATAGAGAAAAATTCAGTTCTGTAGATACAAGCATGCATACCAATACAGGTATATGTACATAATCAAAGCCTACCTATTACTGTTTATTCTTTCACATGAAAGTCATAGAAGCAATTGCAGTCCATAACTAAGCACAAGTATGTATTGCATTTAGAACAATACACACAAGAGAATAGCCCTTAGGGCATCTGTGTTGCTTTTTGCCAAACAAAGGAAATTGTCCTATATGGCCAAGCTTGACATTATTGTCAGGAATTGGAGAGGCTGTAGTGTACCTTTAGGCCTTCTTTTTTGAGATTGGCGGTCTTGCAGTCATCACTGAGGAATGTGATGGCCTCCCTCTTTTCCTTGAGTTGCAAATAGCTTTGGCTTTCCCACCAAAAAGTAATGCATGTGCTACCTTGGACTGGAATTGTAACAAAGAAAGGGCATTTTTCTTTGAAAGCTTCTTTGCTCACAGTGTCTGTGGCATAAAAGCCAACCATTCACTAGGCATATTCCCAAAAGGTATTATATGCACCACTTGCATGTACCAAGTTGAATTCTATACAGGGCAAGCAGCATGTCACATAAGTCAACTCCCCCCCCCATATGCTGGTTATATTTTGCCACAGTTTTTGGACATGGGACATCAATTGTGGCTTTCTTTCTTTGCTCCATCTCTTGACAGGATTTCCAGGCTCACTTCCAATGTATGAGGAAACTAATGTTACAATGCCATTGTCATGCCATCAGACAAGGACTGTCTTTGAATCGAAGTCAACACAAAAATTGTATGCCCCATGCTCAAGTTTCTCTAGCTCCTTTTCCTTTTCAGGACTTTTTGGGCACCCTGGAGCTTGTTTACATGAATTGCTCCAACACAGAAAAAAAATACCATCTTTTTTAATTCTTGCACAAGCTCCACACTGCTAAACAAATTGTCAAAAAAGATGTTGTGACTAACACTCTTCGGCAAACTACTAACAAGATGCTTTACAACTGAACCAACTTTCTCAAATTCTTGATTATTTTTTTGTTTCCAAGTGAACACCTCAAAATCATATATTATTCCATTCACACCACACTGTGCCCAAATTTAAAAACCCCACTTATGGGGTCTTTTTGGTAGGTATTGCCAAAGGCTTTACCTGCATTTTGTAGGAGCAATTTGCTCATCAACTGAGTGTGACTCTTCCTGTGGTATGCTTCTACATTTGTGAAGGATGGAATATAAAATTGGCCTTAGTTTAAATAGTTTGTCAATATTGTCAACAGGCATTTGGCATTTGTCATTAAAGTGGGGAAATCTCTTTAGATTCTCAAATCTTTTGAGGCTGATTACACCAGCAATCACTGCTAAAATGAGAGGGATGTTGATTTTGTCCTGATATACTCATGACTTTTAGCACATGGAATTCTCATTTCATGACAGGAATTTATTGCGTAAGAGTTAATTTACTACTAAATATGAAAAGAATACATTTTGGTTCTACTAGGCGTTGAAATAAAACTGGTGAAAACACTTGTTGTATAGCTTTCATGTAACTCTGCCTAAGGCCTAGGCCACATTTTTCCTAACAATCTTCTTAATGTTGTCGTACAACAACATATGCTATTTGCTTCTATAAATTCCTGTCCTAGATCACAATCAAAAAAATCTCCAAAAGCAAATAAACCATGCTTATCACAAAAAACAAACACTAGGACTTACCTTTCTATTTTATAACTTACATTTTCACAACTTACCTTGAAAACTTTATGACACAAAATCACTGATACTCAGTGGTGGACGTAATTCCGATTCTCCGGTTTCTACTACAGTATTTCTCATCACCACTACAAAGCCTCGACACCAAGGTGAGTTAACAAAAAAGAGCATGCATTAGCTATCTCATGAGTGGTAGATGACACATGTCTGTTTTGTTACAAAGGACAAATAGCGAGAATTGAGTTACTACCCTATACAGGGTACTAAAAATACGTTGTGTTTTGGATGACATTATCGTATATCTTGTAAACTAACAATTTCTCAACAGCTCTTTCAATCTAAAAGAGCCTTTTAGAGCAGAATATTGATTCTTCAATGTTTCTTCTTCGAAAAATCTTACAGAGCTAGGGGGCTGACCCCCCTCATGTTACAGCTAGAGGCTACGCGTCCCCCGATCCCCCCTCTTCTATACCACTGCTTGAAAGCTTAAGTCTGTTGTCAGAGATGTTAAAAAAGGCTGCAAATTTCTGATAGATCCTCAGTTCTAATGTCAGTTCTTTCGTATATACATTACAAAGTTCTCCATTTTCAGAGTTTAATGTTTTTTTCAATCTTAATGCATCCGGCCCTTTGGGCAATCGCCCAAATGACACGACCAGTCAGTCCGCCCCTGGAAAGAACACCCATTATCCAAGCTAGGATGTGGCTGGAAATAGGCTACGTAGCTCCTTGCTTTTGAAGCCAACAGGTGCAAACCTCCTTGGGAGAATAGTGCCCGCTTGTATAGTCAATGAAATGATCAAATTAAATGTACGTTCATTTAATTTGATTTGAAATAATTTAAATTCATAACGTTGGTAACAACATAAGTAGCAACTTTTACACTGTCAACCAAATAAACAACACAACAAAGAGAATATTAGTCAACACCTTGGCACTCAGGGGTAACAATTCTGTTAAGAGATTGAAGAATCATAAAAGGGGAAAGTGTATTGAAGTATCGAACATTATTAAAGCAAGGTCAAACATTAAAATAGGTGTCATGACTTCTTACAAAGGAGTTCCCTAAGTAGGTAAACTGACGGGAAAGAATTACCCCCTATGAAAATAAAAGGAATATCGATAAAAATGAAAAGCAAATACTATAAATTTTGATTATTTGACGTGTCAAGCTATTTACCCTAACCTATTGCATAGAATCTATGAAGTATGTTTCAAATTTTTTAAAACTAGCTTTTTGGAAGACAAATTACGGATCTCTATTGGCAGCTCATTCTAAGAATTAGCGCCGAAATATCTAATCGATTTTAGTTCATCTAAAGAGCTATTTGTTTGGACCACGAACATATCACCAGGATGTGATTTCCTTGAACTATAACTTCGAATAGATGAGTTGGAATTAAAAATCTCATGAACACAAGATAAGATATTATCATCTACAGATTCATAAACTAATATTAGCAACTTTAACTGGATTATGTCAGAAACGTGAAGTAGCCTTAGTTCGTTGAATGTGGGAAGAAAATGAGAACTTTAGGACAGATGAAATCCTGACAGCTTCTTTTTGAGTTTTGGCAATGCAATCAGTACATGAGGCAAATGTTGGCCTCCAAACTATTACACCATATCGTAGAAAAGACATAAACAAAGAGTTACAAGCATCTATCAAAATACTGGTTGGTAGAAAATGTTTAATTTTAAAAAATATCCCACACGCTTGATAATATTTTGAAAGTTCTGTTATTTGATATTTCCAAATTTAATGTTCATCCAGCAAGGTGTCTAAAAACTTGAAAAATTTAGCTCACTTTAGCATTTTATTGCCAATATTAAATCTTACATCGGGGAAAATTTTGATTTGAGTAGAGTGAAATATAACATAATTTGCTTTATTAACTTATACTTAGAAGCAGCTTGTTGGCATCCAGTCATTTCTTAACTAGTTTAAACTCTTTATTTCTCTAATTTAGTCATTTTATTTAATGTTAAGATTCATAGTAGGTGCTAATATCATCTGGAAATAGGTAGAATTTCAGTTTCTTTGATGCGTTTGGCATATCATTAATAAATATAAGAAACAGTAATGGGCCAAGAACAGATCCTTGAGGTACACGAGATGCAACTCTAAGAGGAGTGGAGTTAGTCCCATTCATTGAAACATATTGATCCATATCATATAAATACGATTTTAACCATTGCAGAGCATCACCTCTCATCCCACAATGCTCAAGCTTTGCCAATGGAATATAATAATTAACTGTGTCAATTTCTTTATGGAGATCAATAAAACTCCATGTCCAGATCGTTTGTTGTCAAGAGCCAATCTTATCATTTCAGTGAAACCCATGAGCGTATGATTTATAGTATGATCCTTTTGAAGTCCAAATTGCAAAGGGTAAATTATGTTATTTGCTGTGAGAAATGTATATAGTTTATTGTATATTATCCTTTCGGATACTTTACTAAGAAGAGGCAGCAGAGAAATTAGTCTATAATTTGACACTAGCTCAGTAGTTCCTCTTTTAAAGATTGCTATGACTTAAACAGATTTGAATTTAGATGGAAAATTTCCTTCCAAAAATGATTGATTTGCAAGCTTTTCAAGATACTGTGATATAAGGTTTTAGGACTTTAACTAGCTTAATAGGTATTCCTATTGATTTTTTGAATCTAAGTTTTACATCACATCTTCAACTTCAAAACATAGTAGCTGGTGAAAGGGTATAGAGTAAGGGTTAGGGGCTTTTGAATAATCCATGGGAGAATTTCAACTTTAGGTGTGGCTTTTGCTATATTATAAGCTACATTGATAAAGTAGTCATTTAATGGCTTTGAAATCTCTTCCAAATTAGATATCCCATTTTTACTTTTGTCTCTCACTCCATTAATTTTGTTGGAAATTACATTTTTATGGGAGATAATAGATTTGATTCCAGACCATAATTTCTTAGCATTTTATTTACTTGATGAGAAATGGTCTTGACAGTATTGCATTTTACTTAACTTAAATTCACTAGCAATACGGTTTAGGAACTTTTGTAAAATGATTTATTCGTCAATGATTTATTACTCTCGAGCTTTTTAAAGATCCTGTCATGAATTTTTATCATTTTTGTATTCTCTTACCTATCCATGGTGAGTGAGTGAGTGTGTGTGCGTGTGCGTGTGCGTGTGTGTGTGCGTGTGCGTGTGCGTGTGCGTGTGCGTGCGTGTGTGTGTGTGTGTGTGTGTGTGT